>BQNB010045945.1:0-25000 GCA_026074375.1 Tanacetum coccineum | reverse complement strand
GGGAATAAAATCGAATGCAAGTCAATACACCTCTTGTCTAGATTAAGCAAGACTATCTTTGCTGGCTCGCCATATAAGAATGTTCACCTTCTTCGGAACTAAAGAATTCCATCTTGTTTTTTCATGAGATAAAGAGAGGATTTCTCATCAAATTTGACCCGAAGATATTTAACTGAGAATTTTCTCGAGCTCTCAAGAGACCAACTCAAACCACCTGACTTGAACTCCACTCCGTGAAGTAACAAGCCAAACTTTCCATTTCCTCTTTTTCTCTACCATTACGAATAGGACGATGCCAATTCCATGTTGATGAAAGATGCTCACTTGATTTAAAAAGGCGATCAGATATGTTGCAATCTTTCATGGACTCTAAAACATATAATCTGGGGTAGACATCGACTAGCTTGAAAGCACCGAGCCACTCTTCATCTCAAAATTTAACTAAGACTCCCTCACCAATAGAACGAGTAAAGAATGAAGAAAGGGGAATATTGTGACTATTCACATCATGAAACGCCTTTAGAATATCATACCAGGTACCCTTTGTGACAATAAAAGTATAATTCAGAAAATCACCTCCATTAGGGCCATGAATCGAGTGAAGAGTGTGATACCATAAGGCATCCTTGTCTGTGTGCCATTTCCACATCCATTTAGAAAGAAGGCTAAGATTAAAAGCTTTAAGAGATCATATCCCAAGACCTCCCGATTTAACAAGGGCAATAACTTTATTCCACGCAACCCATGAAACTTTTTTTTCTTCGACCCCACCATGCCAAAAAAACTTCCTTCGAATCTGCTCAAGCAGATTGATAACTGAAATTGGAGCCTTGAAAATAGAAAAATAATAAGTCGGTAGGTTAGACATGACAGCTTTTATGAGAGTCACACGCCCTCCAAATGAAAGAGATTTCGCCTTCCATTACGCTAATTTTAGTTGAATTTAACTGACAATAGGATCCTAGCTTTTTATTTTTCTGATACTTGAACCAATCGGTAATCCTAAATATATGAAAGGAATACTAGCATTTTTATATTTAATATACCTTGTTACTCTTTTTAACCACACCATTTTTCACCCCTACACCCATAAGACAACTTTTACTAAGATTAACTTTAAGCCTCGATGATACTTGAAAGCATCGTAAAATCCTGATCAAATTCATTATATTTTTCTCAGACCATTCACCTACAAGTAGTGCATCGTCTACGTATTGAAGGTGAGAGATCTCCACCTTATTCTTTCCTACTTCAACGCCTTTAAAGACTCTTTTTTCTCTTGCTTCCATCATAGCAATGTGAAATGCTTTCATTGCAATGATAAACAGAAAAGGCGACATGGGATCCCCTTGTCTCAACCCTTTGCTCAACTTAAATTCCTTAGAAGGGCTGCCATTTATAAGAATTGAAGAATAACCCGAGCGAAGGCAACCAAAAATCTAATCTCTCCATTTAACACCAAAACCCATTTGACCCATAATGTCAGTTTATTGAGTCAAAAACTTTTTCGAAATCCAATTTGAAGATCATGAGTTTTCCATTCACTTTCTTAGTCTAAGAAATCACCTTATTTATGATTAAAGGCCCATCCGTAATCTGACGATCCTTTAAAAATGCAGTTTGTACATTGCTGATTATAGTACTCATGACTAGTTCTAATATGTTAGCAAGCAACTTTGAAAGAACTTTATAGTAGCAACCCACAAGGCTGATAGGATAAAAATCTTGTGAAAGGAGTGGGTTAGAGACTTTTGGAATTAATGAGATAAAAGATGAATTTCATCCCCTTGCAATTGATTTTTCGGTCTCAAAATGTTTGACTGCTTTTATAAAATCGTCACCGATCAATTTCCAGAAATGTCTAATAAACCTGAAAGTAAACCCACCAGGACCAAACGCCTTGTCTTCTCCACAGCCCTAGACCGCATTCTTAATTTCATCATATTCAAAAGGTCTTTCAAGAAAACATTTTTGAAGCTCCGAGATCGTCTTGAACTTGATACTATGAAAACGAGGTCTTTGAGGGATATTCTCCGTGAATCTATCATAATACACTTGAAAAAAGTGCTCTTTAATGTTACACGAATCACTCTCCCAGAATCCGTTAATCATGATGCCATGAACCAATTGACGTCGATTTTTTCCCTTGATGATTGAGTGAAAAAACACGGTGTTCTCGTCCCTATCTAAAGCCCACCGACATTGAGATTTTTGTTGCAAGTCTTTTATATTTTTTGATTCTAACTCAAACAAACGTTTGGAAACGTCACACCTTAGATTGCAATCTCACTCAGACAAAATGCCATTTTCTGCTTTTAAATCGAGTTCTTCAAAATGCCCTGTCAAAAGAGCGCTCTCCTGGACTGATTTATGCCTGAGATTTTTACTCCATGATTTTAAAGTGGCCTTTAAAGCTCTTAACTTTCTGCATAGATTAACATTAGGACTGTTGCAACCTGGATCACAACCAAGAATTGAAAAACTTGAAAGGGTTGGACCGAAGTCCTCAGAATTCGACTCCATGAGGATTGGATAGTGATCCAAAAATTTACAAGGAAGCGTGGTACAATGAATTGTTCGCCAGGTTTGGAGAACCTCACTGGAGATTAAAAACTTGTCTAGTTTGCTTAGTTTTTTCCCTTTCTTGTTAATTCTTGTAAATTTTCTTGCGCCCATAACGACTTCTTGTAACTCAGCATCATCTATGAATTTATTACAAGAATAAGTTGTGTTTGGATCGAACTCGGTGCATTTCCTTTCAGATTCCTCCCTAACAATGTTAAAATCACCGAATCAAATCCAGAAGCCTAATTTGGTGTTTTTAAGATGAAGAAGATCTGACCATAATTTAGACTTCTCATGACCATTTTGAGGGGTATAGACGTTGACCATAATGAAATCACCAAGGACATCCCTCTAGTTACCAGTAATAGTTGTGAAACCATCTCCCAAAACCACCTCTTTTTTGAATATGTCCCACACATTAAGATCCCCACTGACTTGTTCTATATGTGTGGTTATGGTGTGATGATCTGGATAACTCGCTTATATCGTGTAAAGTCCACTTTTCGTTATAAAGTATTTTTGACCCTTTTCACTGCTCATGGGTTTGGCACGATAATCCTCCATTAGGATAATATAAGGAGTATAGCAATTTGTATTGTAGGCACAAGAATCACAAATCAAGAACAATGAAGGAATTGTATAAGAGATTCGTTATTTTCCTGTATCTTTTTAGAAAAAACCAAAAAATTGTTATTGGTATATTATAACAGTAAACCAACAGGTACGGCGTGGTTATGGTTTAAATTCAGTTAAAACCGAATTTACTTTCTTAACTGACAGGGGTTTACGGCGTAACCAACATAGGTTACGACGTAATCCCATAAATCCTTATTCAAGCCTTATTCCTTATTACGGCGTAACTAAAGGTTAGGGCGAAACAAAAGGTCATTATGACGTAAACCCTACGAAAGAGTTACGGCGTAATCAGGCACCAAATAATCTTTCAACATCACCCAATGAGTTTACACCAATCAAACATGTTACGACGTAAACTCAACTCTGTATACATAATAGATTTGACATTAGCTCAACAAGCGTGTACTCCACACTCCCCTAACTTGTCACCGAGCCGAACATGAAACCTTGTTGGTCTCCAGTAAATCACCATTACCTAAATGGCTATTGATGACACTAAAATCACCAACAAATCCTCCCATTTTAGTGTAATCTTTGATTTACTAAAACATATATAAAGATATATGTAAATATGTTAAAACAAACATAACGAAACAAATAAATGCATAAATGAAAATGTCTTATGATTGAATTTTCATCTTAGTATAATACACATTCCAAATATTCGAAAATTAGGGTGTCACAACGATTAAACCTGTCAATTCATTTGAATATTATTTTTTTTTTTTTTTATATATATATATAAATATATATATTTTTTTGTGCTTTTTTTTTTACCTGAAGATACTATACTACAACACTTTAAAGTTCATTTATTTGACACTTTACAAGCCATGTGTCCTAATCCATTAATGAATATATATAAAGCCAAGTCCTAGCTTTTTGAAGAGGCTAAACTTCATGTTCACATAGGTGGCCCCTTTAGATCATAAAGAAGATAAACTTCAACCTAACCATCACTTGCAGGTCTTAACACATACCTCAGGGAGATAAATATTTGTGTTCCAATCTCTAGCTATGAGTTTTCCACATTGAATTTAGCTTCTAACGTTGTATTAGAAGGGAATTAGGTATCTCATAGGCAGTAGATTTATTTGGACTTTAAACTCATCCCTATCACCGACTTATTTACCAAGTCCCTAGCTAGACCCTTCGTCAAGTGGTCAGCTAAATTATGTTGTGTCCGAACAAACTCAATAGTTATCACACCATTCCGGATTAGTTCTCTAACCATACTATGTCTAACACCTAAGTGTCTAGACTTCCCATTATATATCTGACTATATACCTTAGCCATTGTGGGTTTACTATCACATCGGATAGATATTGGTGCTATTGGTTTCGGCCATATTGGAATCTCATATATCAAGTTTCTGAGCCGTTGGTGAAGAATAAGATTAGAAAGGAAAATGCCTTCAAGTATCACTTTGGTTGTAAACAATTGAAGATCACTCATCTGTGCTTCGCAGATGATTTGATTATGCTTAGTCATGGTGATAAGCTTTCTGTGACAGTTTTGAGAAATGCCTTGAATAAAGTCAGTGTTGTCTCTGGTCTTTATCTAAATCTTAATAAATGCACTATGTTTTGTGGTAGTCTGGATGATGATACAAGGAGTGAAATCAATAGTATCTTTCCTTTCAAAGAAGGTAAGCTTCTAGTGAGATATCTTAGAGTTCCTTTGGTCACTAAAAAGATTGGGGTTGCAGACTGTAAACAACTTGTGGATAAAGTAAGCTAAAAACTAAGTGATTGGAAGAACAAGTCATTATCTTATGCATGAAGAGCTCAATTAATTGATTCAATTCTTGGATCAATGAAAATGTACCGAGGTCTGTTTTCCTTCTCCCTAAAAATGTTATCAATGATATTGAGAAACTATTCAAAAGATTTCTTTGGAATAGTAGGGATAGCTGTAAGGGCAAGGCAAAAGTAGCTTAGAAGGAAGTCTGTAAGCCAAAGGATCAAGGGGGTTTAGGTTTCAAATATTTGGAGCTTTGGAATAAAACTCTCCTAGTTAAACATCTATGGAATGTAGCTTCTAGAAAAGAATCCTTGTGTGTAAAATGGATAAATGTTGTAAAGTTGAAGAAGAGGAGTGTTTGGGATATTAGTGCAGACAGCAAAGATAGTTGGGGATGGAAATGTCTGCTCAATTTCATAAGTTGGATTGGTGATCATATGAGATACAGGATTGGAGATGGTAATAGTATCAATATTTGGCATGATAAGTGGCATGAAGGCTTATCACTGTCAAGTTTATTCAGCAAGAAGGAGATTTTCTATGCTGGTTTCAAAGACTATGATAAAATTAAGGATGTTGTGGGTGAGAATGGTTGGAAATGGCCACAAAGCTTATAATCAAATACCCTTGGTTAGCAAGCTTACAAGTTCCAGCATTCAGCAATAGTCCTGATAAAGCTATATGGATTGACAATAATGGTAGTAAAAGAAAATTCTCTACTAACATTGTTTGGAAAGATGTAAGAGGTGACAGTGGTAAAGTTAGCTGGTTTAACCTTGTCTGTCACCCTAACAGTATTCCCAAACATACTTTTATACTTTGGCTAGCAGCAAAGAGAAGTTGAACACCCAAAACAGAATGGAAAAGTGGTATCCAAACAAGACATTTAGATGTAGTTTGTGTAAAAAAGAACCAAACTCTCATGAACATCTATTCTTCAAATGTAAGTTTGCTCACAAGTTTTGGAAGAAGGTGTGTGTAATTGCTAAACTGAAGTTAGAAGAAGATACGTGGGAGAACATTCTGATTGAAATGAGCAAGAGTTCTGATAAAGGAAGTATATGAGGAGTTATAAAAAGGCTATGCCTTGCTGCTGCAGTCTACTTTATTTGGCAAGAGAGGAACCTAAGGTTGTTCAATAATTGCAGCAGGGATGTAAATGAGCTTTTTAGTCTAATGTGTGATGATCTAAGAGCTAAAATGGTATCTATTACAGTCAAGAATAGTGTGAATGTATGTCAAGCTGAGGTAATATGGAACATCAAGTTTGCTAGAAGAGAGTAAAGTGCCAAGAAGCTCTCTGCTGGTTAAGTAGTGTTTGGAAAGGCTTAATTCTATGTTTAAGGATGGTATAAATGGATTCACTTCTGTTAATCTTCAAATAACAGATTAGTTGCAGGACATTACAAATGATGGATCTTAATAACTTGGAGTCTATCCTCGACAAAGTATAATGTGTTCCTAATAGATGTGTCAGATGGCCTTGGGAGGGTCTGAATTCCTATTTGGGATTGCATTTGATCTTTGCACAGGATGATGTACCATAAGGAAAGATGCCATATTTGTGAAGGGTAAATGTCCTGGGTGTGCAAAGCATGTTGATTGGAATAGAGAGGGATGAAAGATGACACTTCTTGGTCCTTTCTATGCTTTGAAACAGGAGGTAAGGTTGGATATACTTGAAGGTGAGTGTTTCTTTCCTAGTGATGCTCATTCCTATCTGTTATATATGGTCTAATAGTGAGGATGTAGCTACTATATGACTTTATATAGATGATGTATGGGAAATGTAGCTAGGAGGAAGAGCCCTTCTTGTAGTGTGAATGGGATGGCTATATTCTACACAATGATGCCCCTTCTTGATGATCTTGTGCCATTGTGGGCTGAATGGTGCTTGGTTTATCAAGAGGGTGGAAATGTACTTGTGGGAATATGGTCTTTGGTGAATATAGGTGAATTGGATCAGGTGAATTGTCTGATTCTGTGCTCTGTTTTTGTAATGTCAGAGATATGGCTTGAGCCTGCCCGAGGAATGCTAGTTATCGGATAGGTTTTAAGGAAATCATAAAATATCAATTTTATGAACCACGTCAATTTATTATTTCTCGACCTTGGTCATAGCTCGCCATTTAATAATAAGATATTTATTAGATATTAATAAAAGATATTTATTAGATTCTTTATCTAAAAATAACTTTAGATATTTTTCTTTAACTTACCCTAGTTAACTTAACTAGAGTTTCTTAACTTTATTTCAGGCCTATATAAATGTCAAATGTAACTATTAAGAAAAACATACAAAACACATTCCTAAGGGTATAAACGACAAAAATCTCATCGCATTTCTCTCATCATATATCACGGCTCAAAACCATCTCCATAACACATCCATACTTTGATTTTCTAGATCAAATACAAGTGTTCTTACATCTATTCTAAGGTGTTCTAAGAAAGATCGGAGGGTTGATTTCTCGTTTCGAAGATTTAAGAAAGTTTGTGCAAGATTCGGGTTTCAAAGGATTAAGGGTTTTTCTAGTGTTAAATCTATTCTAAAATTCTGTGATAAATTTCACCACCTCCAACACACTTTCACCTCGGGTTTGAATCCAAAACAAGGGTTTAGATAATTTTTACTCATCATTCACCTTCCAAAGGTTATACTAAATACCTTTATACTATTCATTTCAAGATTTTATGTGTTTTACATGTTCTTTAAAGCTAAATCACCATTTATGGTTTCTTTAATTGGGGTTTGATTAAAAGTGGAGATAGAACACTTGTTATCCTCGAATATCTTAAAGCAAAATATGACCTAATTGAGCTAAATATGTAAGACATAAGGATATTAATGATCTAATGGTTTGTAACAAAGTGGTAAAGCTAAAAAGATCCTAAAAACAAGTTTAAACACTTTCTGAGAAAAAAATACTTAGATGGCGCTGTTTTACTGTAATTCAAAATTACAATAGTTTATGATTTTATAACATACTACACGTACAAGATCGGGGGTCAAAAAGAACTCAAAACCGATTAATAAAGAAGAAAGATACGCTAATTACAAGTTTACTGATAGTGATAACTTTTATAAATAATTTTAAAAAAAAGTACTATTCTTACAGAAACTTATACTTTATAATAACATCAATAATATGAATAAAACTGTCAATTACAAGAACGTGCTCAAAGAATCACAAAAATATCGGAGTTTAAAACGAATAAGTTACACGAATTAAACGATAAGCTAATAAATTTAGATAAATTATTACTAATTCTGAATATAAAAAAGTACTGTATTATTCATCAGCGAGATTTACTTTTAAAAAACTTATTTGATACATCTTCAAATACGAAAGCGTGAACGAAGGAAACGTACACAAACACGGTTTTAAAACGATAAGTTACACATATTTTCTAACTAGTGTACTATTTTCCTTGAGTGAAATTAGTGAGTATGGTTCGTTTAATAAAACTTTTTGCAAAACTTTATGGAATCAATTAAATAATCTATATAATTAGTTAGACTTTATAAATATTATTTTACAAAGGCGATTAAACATTTAAACGATTATACGGAGATAAATACTATGGTATTTAATTATCAAAATACAATTTGAACATAATTTCACAAAGCAACTAAATGGTGATGTATCTATATAGAAAATATATATGAATATATTAGTTACCAAAGGCTAAATTACTAGGAATTTCCTAATGAAGCCTCTTCGATGGCGTATGACGGATTGCTTGGATTTCCATTAATAAAGTATCCACTCTCTACGTACGTACATTTCATGACCTCTTTCATATGATATCCGAAACGATAGTACGATATAAACAACTATAAGATTATATTCAATGTTATTAATAAAATTACTTGGTACTTATGCGACCCCATATTTACTTAGTTGCTTCGGAAATTTCCGTGATACATTTTCTGCCATGTACCTGATTATTGCGATCACTTTCACTTCTAAGAGGAGATCATTAAGCCTCGCTTTACTTTATTTAACATTCTTATAAACCGCGAGTGGGATACAACATGTAACAAACTTTTTGACATACTCGTGTTTAGAGAGCTTATAACAAATGTGATTACATTTCAAGGACTTAGTGAGATTCATAGCCCCCTTTTTACTTTTTTACTACTTAATTGTTTTACAAACTCTAAGGTGAATACATGCTTTATTTTACATTTGGACACAAGTTTTTTTCTAAGTATTTTTCAAAGTGTTTTAAACTGTATGCTATCAGATTACTTCTAGACATTATTATAGCCTAAGTTAACACTATTGCCAATTAAGTCCCTACTACATCATGAACCGTCAATTGCTATTGTATTGAGCGCGAGTGTTTGTGGATAGAATCTAACGGACTGACAATCCCCCACCTGGAATTACTGGTCACAATTGACCATGGTGCAATTTAACATTAAGAATACTTTTAGGTGTTGGCAAGCATCCTAATACATATGGGGCACAACTAGTTAAGGCTTCGGGGGTCATGAGCATAGTGCAATAATACAAAAGTTGTATGACATGATGAATGTGATTCTCTTGTCTACCTACCTATTGACTATGGAAAAGAACAATAGTCTGCTATATTTGATCTCGTAATTAAAAAAAAATACTACTATCCACCATTTACTTCGATCTTGTGGTCCAATACTAACATTACTAGATTTTATTAAATTTCTACTTGGATTCGGAAATAAACACTTTAAATGTTGTAATCGCTACTTTTTCTTCTGAAATACACTTAAATTATTTCAAACTGCGTTTTACTTAAACTATGAATGTTTTGTGTATTGTAGTAGGTGGCACCAACATTATTGTTGACGTTTTAGCATGTATTTTTCAGGTTACTATTTTCTAGTGGAGCATTGGAGACATTCCGAGTCGCGCGGAATATATATATTTTTTGAAGGCTTAATAACTTGAGTACCATTTGATAACGTTTTAAACAAAATGTTTCTATTGCATTATAAATGAGATCCTTGTAAACTCGATTTTAATATATCAAATTGAAATTTATCTTTAAAAACGTCTCTTTTGAGGTCGTTTTCCGTGACTTGTGTTTTGTGCCCTGAAGTAGCACCCCAACAATGTTACCATTCCGCTGCGTTGTCCTGATTTTTTTTGGGGGTGTTACACCTTCTTATAGTGTGAATGGGATGGCTATATTCTACACAATGATGCCCCTTCTTGATGATCTTGTGCCATTGTAGGTTAGTGTGTGGGTGTTTGGAGGCTGAATTGGGTGCTGAATTCGTATATCAAGAGGGAGTAAATTACTTGTGGAATATGGTCTATTGGTGGGAATAAAGGTGAATTGGATCAGTAATTGTCTGATTTGTGCTATTTTTTTGTAATTGTCAGAAGATATGAGCTTGACCTGCCCGATGAATGACAAGTTATCGATAGGTTTTAAGAAATGTTTTAGGTTGTATTTTCATTTGATAAAAGTTCACAGGGTTGTACTGAACTTTATATCTTAATGATGTAATTACTTTGGTAATTAATAAAAGCATTCACATTTTCACCAAAAATAATGTACGTAGACAAAGTGTTTGTGGGGTATTAATTGTGGTAAAATCGATGGTTAAAAAAAATAGGGTTAGGGTAAAGAAGAGACGATTGTTGGAGGAATTTTAGGGATTAGAGATCTTACCGGTGAATTGATTGATTGCATTATCATAAAAGTCTATACAATATATAGCAGACAAAGGATTCTAGAAGCGGCTTAGCCCAGAATACACACAAATTTAAACACAAATAATATGACTAACATTAACTACGAAAAAGAGAAAAATACTTGTTTATTGAACAATTGTCACAAATTCGATCAGATACTAATGAAAATCCAATCACTTACCGCGTGTTATAAGCAAATTATGAGGCTTCTAATTTGCTAGTGTTACTTGGAGTTCCCCCAAACACTTAAGTAGGATGCTAAACAAAAAACATCCAAGTGACTAGATAGGTGGGGGGGAAGAGTAGATTTGTGTAAGCTGGATATGAGAAAACAAGAATATAGAAATAGTAAAAAGTAGATAAAATAAAAGTAAGGAAATTATGAAATGCTATAGGCAAAATTAGTAAACACTAGACAGTCATCTGAACTCTCTACCTCCCACACCCCACTGCCCTCTTCCACTCGTTACTCTACCATACACCCACGTGTGTTTTCACTCGTCCGCCGAAAAAAAATCCCAGTGAAGTTTGAGAGGATTGTCGGATTGACACTTTGCGTTAATTGTAGAACTAAGACACTTACTCGAAAATTTGCTTGATGAATAAAGATGCATATCTACTTGAATATTATTGAAGAGAGTGAGGAAGTGCTATGATTTGATGAACATGATTACCGTATATGGAAAGCTTGAACATGGTTGGCATTGTGTCTCGATTAGTAGTCAAACAAATGTTAGTTGAGAATTCTGTCATGTTGAGGACCAAGTAAAAAGAGTATTATATTCTCAATTTCACACTTCATGTAATATATATATGAGAATACAAATTATCACAAATAATATGACTAACATTAACTACGAAAAAGAGAAAAATACTTGTTTATTGAACAATTGTCATAAATTCGATCAGATACTAATGAAAATCTAATCACTTACCGTGTGTTATAAGCAAATTATAAGGCTTCTAATTTGCTAGTGTCACTTGGAGTTCCCCCCAAACACTTCAGTAAGATGCTAAACGAAAAACATCCCAGTGACTAGACGAAAAATATCCCAGTGAAGTGTTGAGAGGATTTCGGAGGGACACTTGGCGTTATTTGTAGTACTATGTACTTACTTGAACGATGTGCTTGATGAATAAAGATGCATATCTACTTGTATATATTGAAGAGAGTTGAGGGAAGTGTGTGATTGATGAACATGATTACGTATATGGAAAGCTTGAACATGGTTGGCATTGTGTCTCGATTAGGAGTCAAACAGATGTTAGTTGAGAATTCTGTCATGGTGAGGACCAAGTAAAAAGAGTATTATATTCTCAATTTCACACTTCATGTAATATATATATAGGCATATGAATATATGATTATGTACACAAACACATACTGAGTCAAACGGATACGGTATCTCTAATATATTTTAGGTTTTGCGTATAAAAGAAAAGAAAAACGGTTATTCAGCATAGTATTTTAACCTTTAAATTGATCCATACGATTGTATTGCAGTCAGTGGCGAGACTAGGACTATAAATAACGTGGTGCATATAAATTGTTTGCCCTTAAGTTGATGTAATTAAACAAGACATGTAAAACGAAATTTTGAGATCTAGTTTATCTTGAAGTTTGGAAATTTTTGATAAAAATTACGCTACCCAATAAAAGTCCATGCTGCTCACGGGAACTCCTTGAATCCGCCCCTAATTGCAGTAACGTTAGCACAAACCCAAATTGTGATATCAAGCAAAGTGAAACTACAATATGTCGAAGTGGTTTTGGCTAGTTTTTCATAATATGGAATTTTTGTTTCATAGGGAACAAGTCTAGTTATCGTATTATTATAGTGTCGTAAATCCATTATAAAAATACAGGCCTATGTAATCAGTGATGTAAAGAGGGATAATATAAATTATACATAATAACATTTGTGGTAGTCTTTTCTCTCACATTTTGAACAGTAACTTAAAAATAACATTTTAATAATCGAGTGAACAGTAGATTTATAGTTAAAATATTATAACATGGTGACTAACACATACACGTGTCTTTCTCTTCTTCAACCTATACCATCTACCGCCCTGGTAGCTTCCCCCCATATTTTTCTCAGGCAGTGGTTTCCCAAAAGAAAAAACACACATACAAACCAGTAATTCTGAGGCACCATGATCTACCAACAAAAAATAGGAGATGCTTTATCTTCAATCTTTTCATCTAAAAAAAGAATTACATTCATTGCTTCAATTCAACACATCCCCACAAATTCATTCATATCTCAAATCTATAATCTACTAAAAAAAACCTTCTCATCTCTTTCTTTCAGCAAATCCAGCACTCTTATACACACCCTTTTAATCTTCATTATGAAAAATCAACTGTTGTTTCAATTAGAGCTATTGGAAGAAAGCCACATTCAATCAAGAAGTTTTAGATCTATCGCAGCCAACCGTGACGACAATAATGAGTTAAACCTAAATCGATTTGTAAGTTTATCAAGCTTAATTACTAATCTTTAATTTTTTCATATTTTAGGGTTTTTGTATGATTTTAATTTTTTTTCAAGATAAGTGATTTAAATGTGTAATGTTGTTGTTGTTTGAGATTGCTTATGAGAATAACTGCTTATAGGGTTGTTTGTGATTGCTTATTGAGACTTCTTATTTGGGGTATTTGGGACTACTAAACAAAACTGTCTGTTAAATGATTAGTACCCACTTTTTTGTTAAATGGTAGCCTGGCAGTGAAATTGCTCGGTTTCACTCACTTCTGGGAGATTTTCTGTTGGATGTGAAGCCAACGTGGCTGAACAGGTCTGCATCATTTTTTAGCTATAAAGCGTACTACGTTTACTTTTAGATTGAATCTTTATATAATATCTTTGAGTTAACGGTGCTATTTTTTAGTAACAGTCTTTTCAATCCTTTAAGAAGATATCTCAGGAGCACCCGACTCCTTGGGTGCGAGCAGGGGCGCTGATGATAGTGCTCTCTTATCTCGGCTTCTTTTCGACAACCATATATATATATAAACGGTGTAAGTTTCCTCACATTAACCTTTTATTGAATTCTCTACAGGTTTATTCACTCTTTCTAATTGATAAGATAAAAGTCAATACTAAGATGGAAAAAAGAGGATTAAAGATCTTCGATAAGAGGTAACATGTTATTTCACTGTATTACGAGTCTCAATAGTGTTAATGGTTTCTGAAAACAAATGTATGACAACCATATATGTTAAACACTAATGATTGGTGGGAAGTTTCATTATATGTTAACTTTGTTTACACTTATCGGCATGGTGTGGTTAGTTTAATAAAAACATGATGTCTTGGTAAACTCCTCTATTAAATTTTGCTTGGTTAACGAGTTGTAGTCTAAAGTTTTCATGGCCAATTTGAAATATTATTTGATGTTACTAGAATATGTTATGATAAAGAATTTTTTGCTTATGGTCAGTTCGTAAATATTGATGAGCGTGGAAATCGAAAACTTTGCGGTGCAGAATAACATCAGATACCAGAAAAGCCACAAAGGTTAGTCAAACGTGATCATATAACTTTTTTTTCTTTTTTTTATAAATACATATACTAGGTAATCTGTTAATGATGTCTATACCAATATATATGAATAAAGCCTTCTGAATAAATGCATGTATTTGATGTGGTGTAAATGAGGTTGTGTATGTATAATGGATTTCTTTTTAAAATTTGTTGATTAGGATATGTGATCAACAAACAAAAGAGGATACAAGGAAGAGAATAGGGATCTTGAACTTAAAAGGAATACTTGCACTGTCGTGCATTTTCTCAGATAGGTATGTAATTAGTCTTGATTCTCGAGTGTTATTTTTAGCTTTAAATATGTCGTTTTTTAAGTAAAAACTGATGATAAAATTGGCGGTGGGATACTAGTCAAAATGGATGATTCACTATAAATACATTTTTTTTTTGTCTAGAAATCTAAATATACTTATCTGCTTTAAAAACAGAAAACAGGTTACATCAGCGTGCAAAAAGATCTCTAGGCCCTAAACTTTTCGGTCAAAGATATAATCGTCTGAAATGTCTAAATAGATCTAATTTTTTAAAGCTTTTGGTAAGTGATTTAAATCTATAAAATGACTAAAAATGAATTGGGTAATCCTTTTTAACAAAATAAAAGGAATACATCATTTCGTGAGTTTTTCAAATCAAATTGGAATCTTATGAATTTAAAAATTAAACTAATAAGAATCTTTGATTTAGCACGTAATGGCAAAAACGTATGATTTGATGGCTAATTAAAAGTCAAATTAAGACCAATTTAGTCACTTTAGTAAAACCGCCCCAGCAATGAATTGTGTTAAAAAATATACGTTTAAATATGTGAAAAAAAAACTATAAAACACGGAGGGGGCAAGTTTTCAAATTAAATCAATAACCGTATTTTTCTCCACCTACAAAAACAAAAGTTTCCCAACCTATCCATGAAAACAAACAATATCAAAACCCTAAATCAAAATCGGCAAATTGAATTCAATCAATCCAGTTTTCTGATGAGATTAAATTTTGTCAAGAATCAGGTAAAGGTTTTTATATTAAAAACATAATTGAGGTAAATCTATTGTGTTTTGATTTTTTTTATAATCTATTTTAGCTGCCCGTGCAAAGACATGTTTCTTGGTATTAAATTGGGGCTTTTTAGTGGTTATGAAAATCCTATTGTTTGAGTAGTCTGCGGAAAATTCAGTTATTATATTTGCTACACGAGCAATTGGCATACGAACATTAAGGTCATTGACACTTGCCAATAAAGAATATGAAGTTCTAGTTTGGTTATGAAAACCATTATCTAACTGAAGTTTTATACATTCTTATTGCCTTTTAACTAGCAATTGTGTTTTAAGTTTGTTTTCCTTTTGTGTATACGCAATCCTTTGTATAGACGTTGAGGCGGGCGGACGCTAAGATGAAATAGGCCCGCTAATATGCCCAAAGTCCCTGCCTTGCAAGGTGGTCCTTGCTGATTCACACGGGATTCCACGTGCCCCATGCTACTCGGGTCAGAGCGTAAGCTAGTGATGCTTTCGGCCAATTAAAAAATAGAGTTTCTTTTCGCAAAGCAATGAAAAAGGCTATAGAATTAACTGAACAAGCAGATACAAAAGGAATTCAAGTGCAAATTGCAGGACGTATTGACGGAAAAGAAATTGCGCGTGTTGAATGGATCAGAGAGGGTAGGGTTCCACTACAAACCATTCGAGCTAAAATTGATTATTGTTCCTATACAGTTCGAACAATCTATGGGGTATTAGGCATCAAAATTTGGATATTTATAGACGGGGAATAATAAAATAAACCTTTATTTCCCTTTGCATTCTATCCGGCGATGGAACAAAAAGAGAAATTCATTTCTTATTTTTATTCTTTTCCTGATGGACACTTTGGGGAGTTTGGTAAGATCAGAAGGTTATCTATCTCTAAAGATTATGAATCTTGTGGACCGAATGGGTAAGATTTATTTGTAATTCACGAGTCACTATATATTTATAAGCTTTTGAGGCTTACATCTTGATGCTTTATTTTCACGGTCACTTCATCAGTTTTGCTGATAACAAGGCCCTTGAACTTAGTGGAACAGAAGTTTCGTGGAGATATAAGCCATAAACTCAACACGAATCTAATCCTGGAGGTGATGGTTGTTCAGAGACAAGGGCTTTTTGGATGACGTAGTAGTGGCGGAAGAAAGAGAAGGAAGGTCTGTGTGGCAGAGATGGTGGACCGTAGCAGTCACGTGGATGTGAGTACTTTTTAAATATAGCTTATAATTCTTGTAGTTCACATCAATTCTTCACTATTGTTAATGTGTGATTATGTTGTATTTGAATTTGCATATATAGCATATGCTAATTACTTGAAGTCTAAAAATAAGATCGAAATTGAAAATGTGTTGTATGAGTGTAGGATATCTAGGTATGTTTTGACCAAAGTCACATGAAACGCGGTACGCATCGGTACGAAGAGAACGCGAAAACGGGTAACACTCGGTATCGCGAGAAGGGGGTCCTTAAAAATCTGATACGAAGCGGGGTAGCTCATTTCGGATACGCCCCGTTTCGCTTTGGTTCGATTGTACCATATAATTTGGGTACGATGTACCCCAATTTGTACGATGTACCATAATTATACTTACATTTATAGAAAGTTTTTAAATAGGTTATATAATATATGAACATTTAACAAACTATTTATTATTTATCATTATATTTAAGTAATTATAATATAAACTTTATACAAATGTTGTAATTCTTATAGTATTTGAGAAAGCCCACTAGTAATTAATACAAAAAATAACATTATTGGGTCAAATTGAATAAATGGCCCATTTATATAACTTAGTTGGGCCCAAACAAAACATAAGAAAAACAAATTATGTACGGAATGGTTGTTCTAGAGACGGACATTTTGATGACGGTAGGAGTGGCGGAAGAAAAGTAGGAAGGTTTTGTGGTGGCAGAGATGGTGGACGTAGCTGTCACGGGATGTGAGTACTTTTTATATAACTTAATTCTTTAGTTCACATCATTCTTCGCATTTGTTTATGGTGATGATTATGTTTGTTTTGAATTTGCATATATAGCATATGCTAATTACTTGAAGTCTAAAAATAAGATCGAAACTGAAAATGTGTTGTATGAGTGTAGGATATCTAGGTATGTTTTGACTCTTTTACACCTTTTTTAATTGTTTTCTTTTGCATATGTATCCAATTTTTGTCTAATCTATATTATATTTGTATATCCTCTTTGTAGAGGTGAATATTAAGGGCAACAAAAGCATATGAGTGGACAGCATATCACATTATATTTTTGCACAGCTAAGACATCTAATAATGAGTCACGTTATTAATTTTGAATGGATGATAATCCGTAAATGACTTGCGTTGTTGATAGAATACTACGTGATATGCCGATATATGGGCCTAACATCGACTCTCATTCAGTTCACTTGGCTTCGAACTGGTGCTCGATCCTGAGGGAAATGCAGACGCTTAAGGATAAAGGTTTTGATTTCTTATCCCTATGTTCTAAACGTGTTGGTGATGGCAATAATTCTAGATTTTGGTTAGATATCTGGAAAGGCGATATAACTTTACGTGACAAATTTCCTCGTATATTTGCGTTGGAGATGGACAAAACCATCACTGTTGCAGCGAAAATGGCTTCTCTAGTGGATTCTTCTTTTCGAAGACCTGTTCGTGGGGGAATAGAACATGTCCAGTTCAACGAGCTTCGATCATATATTGATTCGGTTACCCTCTCTAATTCCCATGATCGATGGATATGCAATATGTCTGGAGATGGCATCTTTAGAGTGAAAGATATTCGGAATAGTATTGATGATTTGATGTTACCTTCATGGCTTGAGCCGACTAAATGGGTAAAGTACGTTCCAATCAAAATCAATATTTTTGGATGGAGAGCTCGGCGTGATTGTCTTCCAACTAGGGCGAACCTTATTCGACGAGGGGTTTATATGGAGTTTAGCAACTGTCCGATTTGTGGTTTATACGTAGAAGATACGCATCATGTTTTGTTTCAGTGTGACTTAGCCCAATCCGTCCTGCGGCGTATTTGTAGATGGTGGGATCTTGATTGGCAGACTTGGTCTTCTTTCTCTACTTGGGACGCGTGGTTCTCCTCTATTAGGCTTGCTCCTAACAATAAGAAGCTTTTGGAAGGTGTTTTTTATGTGGCATGGTGGTCCATATGGGTGTTTCGGAATCGTCTCCTTTTTGATGATAAGGCTCCTGCTCGGTCGATGATCGTTGATGATATTATGTCGTTGTCTTTTCTTTGGTGTAAAAATAGATGTAAATGGGCTTTATCTTGGGAGGTTTGGCTTAAAAACCCTCATTTAATCTCTTTGTAATGTTTTCTCTGTTCTAGCTCCTTGCTAGTTAATAAAATTTCGCCGTTCAATTTTTTTTTTACTTGTAGTGTTTATTAACATCATGTGTTCAAAGGTAATTAGAATTTCATCTTGTTAAAGGGGGCTTTTGAAAAATTTAATTGATGTGCTCTTAAACCTTTGATGACTTGCTTTTACAAGATTAATACTACGTATATCTATACAAGTAAAAATAAAAGTCAAACAACCATGGTTAATAACACAAACTGTTAAAATGGTAAAGAGGAGTCTAGATTCATGTTATGTTTTGACTGTGTTCCGACATTGAGTTCAACGTACGCTACATGTTAAATCAAGTTACTTCTGTAAAAATAACATACATGCCGATTTTATAAAGTTCCCTAAATCAAGTATTCTCAACTTCGGTATTTAAGTTTTGTATCCAAATTCGAAAATATAGTGTGGTTACAGAAAACCTCACAAAAAATTGGCTTTAAAAAGTAAACGGATGACAAAAACTTAACTGAATTTGAAATGTTTCTGTCCAAACCCCGTGCGTGCACGGGCATTAAAACTAGTTATATTATACTACTATATACTAAATGTTAACTTGCTTCTACTCAAAAAATGAAGAGTAACATGTATTATTTTATTTTTTTAAACTTATTTTATTGTTATTGTTCTACTCATACGTGTATCCATTTTCTTCTGATAAAGGGTACGTGTTTTCATCATCTGCACCGTTTCTTCCCTTCTCTCCATCTGTCCTACTTATAAAAACCATTTTTTCCCACATTTTTCTACTAATCGAATCATAAAAACACGCAAACACTTTACCCGGATACCCTAAACACAAGATCAAAACACACAATCATACACACAGCAAATTCAGTCACCGCCACTGGCCACGAAATAACTCGGCGACCATCAACGAAACGGGCGTGGTTTGTTTAGGTTAAAAATTGATTTTTTGTTATACTTTAATTTTTTGGTTGGGTGTGTCTTATTTTGCGGTTTTTGTATTTAGGGGTTTGGTTTGGTAAAATTGTTAGTTTGATGATAATGAGGGTTTTTACAGTTCACGCCAAAATCAAAATTATAGCACCACAATTGGTTTTCGTTAGTGTTCTATATCTACTTTAATAGTGTTTAAATTTGTGTAGGTATAATGTACTTGGAAGTTGTCGGCATGTATTTGGGTTTTCCAGTGAACTTTGTGCCGTCGTCTTCACTCCGGCTACCAATAGTAAGTGTCATCCGTATGAGGTTGCTTTTTTTCTTTACATATTTGCCCTGTAAAGCCTAATATATTACACTCTAAATGGCCATATTTTTCTGCTCTAATTTTGGTACTCCTATGGTCTAGGTACCGTCTTACATCATTGGTTATTTGATTAGTTAGTTTTTGGAAAATTCTTATTATAGAGGTAAAAAATTGCACTTTTGAAGTTGATCGTCCAATTGTTAGCGTCGTTGGAAACTTTGGCGTTGCTGCCTTTTACAATGCTTGAAGGTATGCTTCTTTCAGCAACACCTTTAGTTTTAGTTTTAGAATTTAGAAAGCATGCTACTTTATGAGGGTAATGTACTATACCCTAAATCATATTTACTTATGGCTACATGTATCTGTGTGGGTATGTATGTATGACAACACGCGTGAATTTTCTGCAACAAGTAGTATGCTAACAAAAACTAAGCGCGTTATTTTCCCTTTTCATGTGTACCATGTTGCACGTTGCAGGCATAACTCAATCTTCGACTTAAGATTTGCAAAGAGGATTGGGTATCATTATTGTTGACGTCAGGTCCAAGGATTTCTTGACAACGCAAAAATAAGCGTCCCTAAAGGAAGGTAAGATCATTTGCACTTCCTTTTGATTGAATTTCTTTAGAGGTGTTTGGGTATGCTTTTTTAGAATAATTTTGTGGTATTATCGCATTTGCAGCATATGCAAGATGAAGAACATTTATAAATTGGTTGCCACCAAACATATATACTCAATACTTATGAACATAACTTAAGAGGGCTGAAAGAACATCAAATACTTTAGATACTAGGTTCAAGAAGATCTTGAACACTTATAATCATTATTCTCTTTGGTTGTTTTTAGATGGATGCACTTTAAAACAGGCTAGAAGAGGAGTAGGAGGAGGAGTTGCAATTTGGCCGTCCCTAATCTGTATTGGTGCCGTCAACTCTGTCCCATTGGTAAGTAATGGCTCAAAAGTAGAGAACCAAACAAAAAAGTAGGTTTCATATCAATCTTGGACATCATAAGTTCCTAAACTTCTATGATTTTGTTTTTCGTGTTTCATGAAAATTTCAGCTTCCAAAGATTATGAAGTTGGTAGGACTTGGATATTTCGGATGGTTGGTCTACCGATATCTGCTCTTTAAGGTAAAAGCCATCTTCTGGACCAAATGGCCTGTACTATTTCTCATACATTAAGTTGAAACCATAGTTGGTTTTTTTTACAAAATACATGTTTTTTTGTTGATACTTTCTATCTGTAGGACCTGTTAATGTGGTAGTAGAGCCTGAATCTCCATTAGGGGTGTTTATTTAAGCTTATTTGGCCAGCTTATAAGCTTATTAAACTTTTTAAAAGCTAATAAGCCCACAATTTTTTGCTTATGAACTTATCAACTTGAGCTTATGAGCTTCGATATGCTATAATTAAGATAAGCTCATATGGTCAAAATTGTGAGCTTATTAGCTTTTCAAACACTCAATAAGCCCATAAGCTAGGCAAGTTTAAGCAAACACCTTGATAAGAAAATTAAGGATATAAATTAAACGATTTGGAATTGTATCTGATATAAACAAGGCTTAAGCATAGTTTCTGTAGTAGCGGGTAAAATGTGTGTGTCTTTGTGTGTGTGCGTACAACATGGTTAAGAATATAAGAGGTAGTCACATGAGCGTACATGAATTCTAAGTTTGTAAGTTTTTCCATATTGATTTTGATAATCAGTGTTCATCTTATAAAACCAATAAGCATACAATCAGTCTTTATAACCAATCCAAACGCTCTCTATGCAAGTTGATTATGATCAGTTCCAATGAATATCTCATTTAAAGTGGATGCACAATCTTCTTATATATATATTTTTTTTCTTTCTACTTTATGACATATAGTGAGTGCAACATCTGAGGTGGTAGGGTGCCGTGCATTGGGGATGTTTTGCTTGGATTTGATGATGCCTTCAACTACAACAAAAAACCAGACATTGAAGCAACTCTTGCCAAGTAACAGCTTCTTGCTTTTACTATTATAAATGTTCAAGAACAATAGCATACGTATTTGTCCTCAAATGTGTTTGCAAACGATGTGTTTGCTTGATCACCCAATGTTGTTTGACTCAAATAATGCTTCTTTCCAACCACATACAAGGATGGCCTTTATTTCATCTTGGTTCTCAAATACGTGCCAAAGACAGCTTGCCTATGATACATGTCAAACTGTACACTTATTAGTTTGTAGTTTTCGTCTTCTAATAAACCTTTTCCATATGAATTAAAAACACACTACACTTTGGGTGACTTTTAACCTGTTTTCTTTTTTCATTTCCATTAAAGTTTAAACGTGAGACAGGTTGTTTATACCTATTTTGCGCTAATTAATATTTTTCCATAAATGTAATGAAGGTGGTTGTAATACCAAACACCCCTTAAATGTTCAAGTTTGATGTTTTGATAAAAAAAGGAGATTTCCTCACTGTCAACATCATTCAGAATACATCTTTCGGAATATGCAACATAGAGAAAAGACAAAGGATTGTAGGTAAATAGATTAGTAGGAAAAATGTTTTGGAGGTGTAATAGAAAGTAACATGTTATTTGATATTTTTCACTCTTTAGTATTAGTTGTTTCTCATTTCCACCGAGAAGAACCAAATGGGTTGAATACATTATCCGGGTAAAAGTATATTGGACGAAAATTTGCATTAGTTTAACAACAATTTAAGTTACGAGTGACAATTGATAGTTGCGATTATTCTGTACTTATTTAACATTTTTCAGCTTAATGTTGATTTTTTATCACGTAGGATCCCGTTACCTGGAATGAACTCTGTTATTCAATCAGTGGTGATGGGTCGACGACTGCTTTTGCAAAGGTTCCTGTAATCATGGGTAGCAATGGAAAAAAGCATTCTGTTCAGGCACCGAGTCCCAACAAAACTTAGGATCCGTGACCATCGTAGCACAGAAAGCGTGTGTGATGTTTTTTGGTCGGCCCGACGATTGCGAGTGTTTGGAATTGGCAGGTAGGATGGTGGAGCATCCGACATTCAATGTCACAGTCAGTCTTGACATATAGTTTGCTTCAGTTATAGATTATGACTACAATAGATAGACTTTGAAACAATACTAAGAATTTGGCATCTTCTCCCCTTATCTAATTTGTTTCAATGGTTTGTGACTCATTTGTGCTCTAGACGCTGATGACATGTAATTTTGTTTTTTTCTAAAAGATTGGTTGCAATGTTTCTCTTATAAGTAGTGATCATTGTAATTGATTTTGTTGGATCTGTGGTTACTGTATTGCCATCTTCCAATCGTAGGCTTTGTAAAAAGTAAACTACAACCATCTTTAAGACCGTGTTAATTCGGGGAATGCTTGCGATGGGGATAATACACATGTAATTCCGTAAGCAAATTGCCAAACACTCAAACAAGTAGAAATCTGCTAGGGACTTCAATAAGATTAAACACGATAAACAAAACTTGGCTGGGGACATCTATAAGATAAAACACGATAAACAAAACTCGCCGGGATAAACAAAACTCGCCGCAGTGAAGCGCGGGTTTTCAAATCTTGTTAACACAAAGACAAAGATTCATCATACAGGAAGGACAATGAACAGACCCATTTCCAAACCAAAAACAAACCTAGATACAACAACAATACAAATAGAGGTAATTAGACTAAGCAAACAAAAACTATAAACTTCACATTTTTACTAGCAGTGATTACATTTCCTTTAACAATATTTACACCCTTGAGTCAAACTAGAGTAGAGAGACAAAAGGGGAAATATTAAAAGGCCTCAACAACTACTAAAGTTCATAATAGGCACTATATTTACTTCATGAAGGTAGCCAATTGCTTCTATAATGAGTTAATTATAGCAATATTAATATTGAAAATCCTCTTACCCAGTTTAAGTTTGCAATAAAGTTATTCAAGATTACGATTTTCAGTTTTTTGTACGTCGTACATACATGAAAATTATACGATATAAGATTTGTCTAAGTGAAGTAGGAGCCGACACTGTTGCGAAGCCACCGAGCCGATGGATCGGCTTGAGGGAGTGGGTTGGCTTGGGTGGACTGGGGAGCCGCGGCTTGAGCTGACACTGTTCACACACCAAGCCGAGTTGAGCAGATAGATTGAAGGCTTAAAAAATTGTTAAAGATTCTTAGTGGGTTTCATTAGGGTCACTTGATTTCCATCATTCATTGCATAGTGTACAAATGTTATTCATTATCATTCACAGACATTTCATTGGATCATTTGAAGAGGTGTCTCTCTAAGTCCTCTTTCTCAAAAAACACAAATTGGTTCTTTAGATATGAGGATGTGGTGATCTTTTAGGTTTTTGGTGTTTTAAGAATCTATGTTGTGGTTTCGTTGTTATTAGATTCATTGATGAATGGTATTTTGGTTGCTTTTTTAGATTCTGGATTTGTGGATATGTGTTTGTGTTTGTTTAAGTTCTGATTTAAGATGGCTTGTTGCATGTTGTGGTGATTGTTTAGGGTTTTGTTGTTTCAAAAATCCATTCCCAGGCTTTACTGCTATCAGATTCGTTCATGCATGGTATTTTGCTCTTTATTTTTAGGTTATGGATTTCTGGAAATGTGTTTGTATTTCTGTTTGTTTAATGTTTATGATAAGTGTGATATGTGATCCTAAGTTGTGAGTTTATATGGCTTGCTACAAGTTTTTTTATTTTATTTATGGAAATGTGTTTATGTTTGTTTAAGCTTATATCTACTGATTTTATAATTGTTGAAATTGTGTTTTATTTGGTTGTGATGATGTTTCAAGTTTTCCCTTTTTTTTGGCTGTGCAAAATGGTTGGATAGTTTGGTGTCAGATTGGCCATGTGATGATGAGTGCTGAAAGCTATATTTCGTTTGGCCATTGCATGTCTCTTATGTTGGCTTGCATGATCTGTGTAGAATATGTAGTCACTAGCATTTATTTCATAAGTGTTGTGTTTTTATGGCTTGCTATAGGTTGTTTTGTATTTGATTTATGGACATGTATTTGTGTTTGTTTAGGCTTATATATGCTTATTTGATAATTGCCTGAAGCTGTGTTTTATTTGGCTATAATGATGTTTCAAGTTTTTTTTTGCTGTATAAAAAGGTTGGATAGTTGGTTGTAAGATTAGTGATAAGTGTAGAATACACATATCTATTTATGCTTAAAATAACCCAATTAAACCCAAAACAGACCAAAAATGGCAAAAT
>BQNB010045944.1:18313-43995 GCA_026074375.1 Tanacetum coccineum | reverse complement strand
TATATATACACCACAAGGTTTCTAATCTAGTTGTTTAGATTTATCTAAGCTAATAAAAGATCCATTCAATTAGAACCAACACAATTAACTTTTGAGCTTTTAGAACCTATCATAAGCCTTGTCCAGACTTTCATTTGATGCAGTAGTAAAGTTTTCAAACTGATGTTTTAGAACATTTTTCTGCATCTTCTTGGATTCATCATTTCCTCCAAACCTTGATTTGATTGAAGCCTAGAGAGATTTAGCATCTGGAACATTATGAAACTTAAGGAGATATTCATCAGGTATTGCTAACAGCAAGATGCTCTTAACTCTTTCCTGGTTCTTTTTGGCAGTCAGTTGTTTGGCAGTCTTAGGAGCAGGAGGACCATATTGTTCTCCTACTAGTGCAGCCTCTTCTTGGAGATCTTCATCGACAATTATATCCCATAGGTTATGATATGTATGGCAGATATATTGTCGTATTCTCATGCTCTAAATATCATATTCTCCCTTCTTGATGATAGGAATTTTCATTGCTGTTATAGTTGGTGGAGGAGAGTCTTGTTCTGTCATCTTTCTGGTTTGATTGTAAATCTTCTTCAAATAATGGAGTTCTTCTTATTCAGAGTTTTCACACAAGCTCTGATACCACTTGTTGGATCCCTTACTGAATAGATCTTGAACCTTTAGCTTGCAAAGGGTTTGTTACTTTAGATAAATCCAAAGCAACAATAATGAAACACTGATTGAACATTATTGATTATGCGGAAACTAATCAACAATGCTAAGAAGAACAGTATTAAGTAAACACAAGAGATCTTCTATTAAACTCACACTTTATATTATAACTTGAATCGTACTAGGTTACAAGCTATGATTGCTAATTGATCTCTATTGATCTATATCTATTAACTATGCCTAGGGTTCCTTTTATACACCAAGGAAATCCTAATGGGCTTACAAAATGCATGAGGAGATAATGCATATCTATTCCTAATTTAACTCATACATATCTCCTAACAGCACTAACTATTATATGCTAGCAGCACTGACTTACTACTAACAGCACTAACTATACTAGCAGTATTAACAATGTACTGGCAGTACTAACTATACTCTAACAGTACTAAAGACTTAGTTTATTTTCTTCAATCTTTCTCAGCAGCACTAAATCTTCACTAGCAGCACCAATGTTGAACCAGCAACAGTAAGTTGTAAAGACTTCTAAAAACCCAACAGAAGACCTCGAGAATATTGGAGTCTCCAATGTAGGAAGGGTCAACAACATGTCCTTTGTGAAAAAGGCGTTTTTCGAGGTTTTTAAATATGGAATTTCCGTCTCTAAAGAGACCTTCAGAATGGTGATGCATGGGATGTAGTGAACGGTGTATTTGTGATCATTTTGAATAGCACTCGGCACTTTTGAACCTAAAAGAAACAAAAATAATAAGTTTAATGTTTTTCGTGATTTAGCTATGTTTTCTTAGTTCTAGAGTTTTTAAGTATCGTGTATGAATTATTTCAAAATATATTGGTTAATCGAAAGTTTCGAATTTAGGTAATTTTAAAGAATGTTCCAAAAAAATGCCTTTGAGTTAAAAATCCGTTTTACTTGTATTAACGATGTGCAGAACATTGTTTTAACCCAATAATTCTAGTTTTTAATTTTCAAAAAATTCCGACATGGGGTTTATATTCATGAATTGATTTTTAATTTAATAATGAGATGCAATTCCTAACTAAGGGAAGCATTATTAGTTATCTATATTAGATTTGTTGATAATGAGTGAGTAAATTTTATAAACCCTAATTTTGCGAAAAACAATAATCTATGATTAAAGCCAAGAGAAGGATGAAGAATATAACTTACAATGTGATTAGAAACATGAATTAATTGATGTTTGAATGTGGTAATTTATGACTTACATCTAATTTTATTTAGGCGTTTTTCTTTCAAATGCTTGTCCTTGTTAATATCTAACAGTTAATTTTGATAAATCTTTATATCCCACACATAAAAATATAATAGGAAGAGTTGGAGTATACTTTTATTTTTGTAGTCACGAACCATAAGGCAATCCTTTTCATGCTTCGGTTATTCCTTTACCTAAATTTCTTCTATGTTTTTACAAGACCCCAAGATCTATTGCTTTATAGATCTTTGAACATCTTTTTATTTTGAGAGAATCTATGGAAGAATCCTGACTTGATTTTTACTTGCACAGTCTCAGACAGAAGCTTTTTAAGGATTTAATAATAGAATTAGATCTAACCAAAAACTTTTATGCAAAAGGAAATATTATAGTAGAAAACATTTTTATGATTCTTTTAATCAATATCCTTGATTTCTCATAGCTTTCAAATTAATTTTTCCAATTTATGAAATTGTTAGTTTTAAAGAATGATGGTCGTAGACTACCCTTCTTTGTAGCTCTCGAAATCCATTTGATTGATTTAAAGATTTTAAAATATAGTATATTTTAAAACTTTTGATAACCTGCTCTTGATGATAATTGTGAAAAACTAGAAGAGGTGCTGAATAATTTTACCAAGTAAAATTTACGTTTTTTAATTTATTTGTAATACATTATGCGAAATCAATGATTTTTGATGTGTACAATTGTATACTTGTAAATACAAAATAGTAAATAATGAACATAGTAAATAAGCATAAAAAAGGGATACAACCATAACACGAGTGTTTATAGTGGTTCAGCTACAAGGACACATTCATTGCCCTACTCCACTCCCCAAGTACCCAACTCGAGAGTTCGTTGTCCACGAGCTCTTTAGTTTGACGGAGAAGCCTCACAACGTCGCTTACACTTTATCTGGTACAAAGCTAAATACCGAGTCTTAATACCAGTAGAACCAACCCTATGTTGCTTACATTTTATTCAATAAAAAGTTAAATACCGAGTTCTAATACCGGTAGAACCATCCCTTACGTCGCTAACACTCAATTCGGGACAAAGCTAAATTCCAAGTTCTAGCACCGGTAAAACCAACCTTATACAATCTACATTTTACAAATGTGAATTTTATGTTTACAATGAATGAATGATGAACAAGAATTAGTAGAATGATCTTGATGTGATGATTGATACTAGCAACAAGTAAATTTGAGGCTTTATGCAAACTTGGTAACATCTTCTCCTAATAAGATAATCACCAAAAATGAAACATGAAAGTGAGCTTCATCTAACATCAAGGATTAAGGAATGTTAGCGAGAATGTGTATGAAAAAGAATGCTTGAAATATGAAAAATGGCTAGCTATTTATAAGAAAATTCTTTGTGGATCCGGCGGATCCTTTTTGTTAGGCAAGGGATCCGGCTACCTGGTATGCAAATCCGGATTTTGAATATCAAATCTCACAAAATCTTTTGTAATCTTGCAAGATCTTTTCTAGATATGGCAAAATTATGAATGATGTCATGCATGAGGTAAAAACCATTTTGTGTTTTATTTTTCTTGAATTATCTTTGTATACTTTACAAAATATGCAAGTAACATAAGTTTTTTAAAAATATGAAAAGTGCAAGTATATTTTGTTATCTTGCATAAATGAAATTCGTAATCCTTACTTGTTAGATTAGTTGTTAAATGTGTAATTAACTGTGTTAGAATAATTAAAATAAAATGTGCAAGTTAACTATACTTGTTAAAAATAAAATGTACAAGTGACGTGTTTAAAGTAAAATGTGTAGTCACTTGTGAGAACAGAGTATGTAGTTATTTGTGAGAGAGTAACCAACTAAAATAGTTTATGACATAATTTTAAATTTAATCGGTCTTATTGTATGAAATTTGATGTATGATGGATGTGATGAGTTAGAAAACTATTGGTTTAAAACATATAAACTTTATTTTCTACTTTCAATAATTTTATTATTGTCATAACATAAAAAGATCGTAAAATATAAATAAACGTTTTTACGGCTTATTTGTATTAACATATAATAATATAAATGTATATTTATTATATATATTAATAATCTAACGAAAATACTTAACGGTCGTTAATTATTTGTTTTATGAATAATTAACTGTTAGCCCCTTAATTAATATGTAATTGTACATAGTAATTAAATAGTCAAAATATCAAATTCAGGGGGGGTATTTTGGCTAAAGGCTTAAAGGGGGGGGGGGGTTATAGGCTTTGTCAGCTTAGGCCTTAAGTTATTAGTTTTAGGATGCCCTAACCCTAACACTATATAAACAAGGTCCTAAGGTTTCATTCACTCATCACATCTTCTCTTTTCTCCTCTCTTTAGATGATCCAAGAAATCCCTAAGTATATCGAGAACTCGGTTCTTGATATATCGTTAGTCTCAGAACTAGCATTCGGGTAGCTTTGATTGGCGTGTAGTGTGGATACACGTCGAGGTTACTTGCTTTAGTAACTCGTTGGGTTTCGTGCTTCTCAACGATCACACATACGTGATCAATAAGCTTCGTTGTTCTATAGCTTATTTTTGCTAAAAGGCGCGTTTCCTGTTTATGTTTATGTTAATAATGTATGCTATATGGTTTTATTTTCCATTGTATTTACTCGTGTATGATTAGTGTAATAATAGGTTATTAGATAATTAATTCCAACAGTGCCATCACGAGCCGTTCATATGTCTATATAATTACATAAAAATGTGTAAAAAACGCATATTTGTGATATTTTTCTTGATTTTTATGTGTGGTCCCTTTAGGGTTATATTTTTTTGTAAATAAAGACTCCCAAGTGTCACTTAAAATCTGAAAAAATAAATATAGTTCTTGTTTTTACATGGTTGTACACGCTTATTATGCAACTTGGTTTATAATTCGCGTTTTATGACTTATTGTTGCTTATTTACTAGTTTAAATTGATAACTATGTTTTTACGTGCATGTAAATCATGGTTCGTAAGCTTAATATGTCTCCTATGCATTCTTGTTAATGTGGGATATTTTGTTTAATGCTAAAACCTTGATTCGCCTTGAATTTACATGCGTGGTTGACTGTTTTTCATTGCTCATTGCTTGACATTCGTTCACTAAAAACTGATTTCCAGACTGCCTTTGAAGAGTTAGATTACGAAATGTTTTTAGGAGTTCATAACTCAATTACCTAAAAGTTTTATGTTTAGTGCAAAAAGCGGGAAAGACATTTTCCTTGTCTGATCATGATCTAAAGTCAGAAATTATGTTCAATCGGCTTTGCAGTTTTCATATATATACCAAGTATAATGACCTTTGCAATCGAGTAATCAATGTATGTGTACCATATGTTATAGGATGATTTCGACCACATGTTGGGGGTCTTATTTTGGTGAATTCTTTTTCCACTAAAAGAGAATCATCCACCGATATATTTTCAACACAATCACAAAAAAAAAATTAGACGTATTGATGTTCCCTCAGAGAACAATGCCGTATAGTGACTTGACACTTTCGCCTTTATCAATTTAGGATCCTTACACCATAACCCTTTCAGCATCAACCCCCTAATATTACTCTTATTATTCCTACATTTGATATGTGAGTGAAATAATTTCTAGTTTTTATCCCCCTCAACATCCACTTTATCATATCTTTTTGACGAAGCATACACCTAAGCTCATTTTCTTTATCCACCCATGAATTCATCGCCTTCATCCACGCCTCCCGCTCGATTTCACTTAAAGCTTTATTTTCCGCTTCCAACTCCCACTTCGTCGCTTTTTTAACACTTCAATCTTTTCATCAACCGCCCCGAATCTTTCTATACTCCATTTCTTAAGCGCAATTTGACATTTTCAAATTTGTCACGGAATCGACCATCTGGCCGCCTACTCTTAATCTCTATCTTTCACGCCTCTTCCAACACTTGCCTTATATCCTTTTCCTCAATGCAAATTTCAAAAGCCTGAAAAGGGTTAGGACCAAAGTCAATGTATATGTCCTTTAGCACAATAAGGCAATGGTCCGAAAGCTTCCAATCCAATGCGACACCGATATATTCCCCCAAAAGTTACAAAATTCCTCATTTAGTAAAAATCGATCTAAGTTACTAAATTTTAACCCATCATCACTGATCGCAGTGAACTTTCTCCTCCCACTGGAATCTCTACGAGCTTCGCATTACTTATAAAGTCATTAAACACAATCGTTTCCGTTAGTATTAACTTGTGAATTCCTCCTCTTGTCGCCACTTTTAACCACATTTAGGTCATCGAAAATGCACTACGCTCCCTTTGAATTATCCATTAGCTCGCAAATTGTATCCCACAAAACGCCTTTTTGTCTTCCTACATGCACCAAACCCAAATCCCCGTCACTCCCTTTCCACTCACATTTAACAATCACAAATCTCTCATCCCCCATACCATCTTTATATGTAAACAATCTAGTATCTCATATCAACAAAATCCCACCCGAATTTCCATTGGCAACTAACTGAGTAAACTTGATGCCCATCCTTCCCCATAACTCTTCTATCATCGAATCATCTATCACACCACATTTACTTTCCTATAAACCAATGATTTCCTTAATTGTAAATTTAACCCGCCCTTTTTTTCTGTCCTGGCCAAAACCCCTTATAAATACAATGTTAGGAAGAACTTGTGGGATACCTTAGGAGGCGTTTGGTTTAAGGGTATAGGTATGAAAGAATGACTTTCATTCTCATTGCAGTTGTTTGGTTTGTGGGGTTGGTATGTGAAAATGAGAATCAACCCCTTAAAACTAGGTTTTATCCAAACCCACCAAAGGTAGTGGGTTTAGAAACCCATTCCTATAACCATACCCATAGTCATTCCTCTTCACAAACCAAACACCCCTTTAGTGTTCTATGATATGGGCACTTAAAAAAAGAATAATCATAGATGTCTAGGATTGATTAGATGGTCATCAGACTTTTTTCAATTTTGGCTTTAATTTTGGTCGTTATGCAAACAAACAGGATTGTAATGTTAATTTGTAAGGTCTGAAGTTCAATTTTTGCTAGGTGCAAAAAACATTTAAGTGGCAACGCTAACCTCCTAAAAAAGAGGGGTTTTATCTGGTTTAAGTTTGTGTGGCGGTAAGTTCAAACCACATAGATTAGTCGGCCTAGGAATGGCAATGGGGCGGGTTTGGGGCGGGGCGGCCACCCTTCATCCCCCAACCCGATTAGCAAACCATGCCCCAAACCCGCCCCGATCCCCAATGGGGATCTTATCGGGGCGCTCCATTGGGGCAAGATGCTCCCCCAAACCCGCTCCAATCCTCGTTGGGGATCTTATTGGGGCATCTTTACGAGCGCAATTCTCCACCAAATACACGTTGTTTTTCGTTTATTATTATTTTTACGCCATATTTTTACAAATCTGGCTACATCCAATAATAAGAAGAATCATAACCCATTAATAATATATTAATTAGTAAAATTTATGAGTTCAATTATGATACCCACGTTAAAAAAATCAAAACTTCTTTTAAAAACATTACACACAATAAGTTTTTTCTCATCACAACTTGCAATCTTGCAAAGATACAAAACTAAAAAAAATTGATAATATTTGTTTTATTACGTAAATACTAATATAAGAATATATGAATATAACAAATTTATATGTATACATAGTTTCGGGGCGGGGCGGGTTGGGGCACAACCCGTCCCCGCCCCGAACCCGAAAAAAATCTCCGTTAATGCCCCGAAACCCGCCTCGTAACCCGATAAGCATGCCCCGCCCCGCCCTGAAAACTTAGGGTTTCGGGTTTCCTCATTGGGTTCGGGTTTTTTTGTCATCCCTAAGTCGGCCAAAAAGGTCAAAAACCATAGTAACAAAAAAAACAGAATTGTAATTCTAATGACAATTTAGTCCTTGTTATGGAACGAGTTGTAAAATGACCCGCGCGTTGCGGCGGGAGCTAAGCAAATGTCGAAAGATATTTAGCTTTGATAATAATATGGGCTAAAAGTTGTCCGGTTAAGGATCCAAATATTTTTTTGACATTTTTTATAAAATCGTGCGTATTTAAGAAGCATTGCAATATTGGTTCGTTTTTTTTCTTATTTATATTAAATGAAAAAAAAATTTAGAAAATCGTGCGTATTTTAGAAGCGTTGCAATATTGGCCTTGTTTTAATCGCAATTCGAAAATATTTCTACGGGTATTTTTTTGATATGAATGGGAAAATCGTAAATAGTTAAAAGTTGAGGGTCCGTTTTGTAATTTTTTTTACTTTTGGCATTGTAGCACTGTAGCAGTTGGGCTAGATGTTGGACTAAACTTAAAAAAAAAACTACTTGGGCCGGCCCAAAGGGGGAGCCCAAGTCAAACTTGCGGTCAAACATTTGCTCCATAGTGGACTAAACTTTAAAAAAAAACTACTTGGGCCGGCCCAAAGTGGGAGCCCAAGTCAAACTTGCGGTCAAACATTTGCTCCATAGTATATAGAGTAATTATTTCTACGCTGAAGTATATAAATTCCTCATGCTGAAGTATATAGAGTATTTTAGAAGCGTTGCAATATTGACCTTGTTTTAATCGCAATTCAAAAATATTTCTACGGGTATTTTTTTTGATATGAATGGGAAAATCGTAAATAGTTAAAAGTTGAAGGTCCGTTTTGTAATTTTTTTACTTTTGGCATTGTAGCACCGTAGCAGTTGGGCTAGATGTTGGACTAAACTTTAAAAAAAAAACTACTTGGGCCGACCCAAAGTGGGAGCCCTAAGTCAAACTTGAGGTCAAACATTTGCTCCATAGTATATAGAGTAATATCTTATTTGTCCCAAATAAGCCTATTCGGGTTTTTAGTGATTGGTATACTAGTGGGTTTTTTGTGCTTCGTAAGCTTTTTAACACTCCACATCTTCAAGTTTTGGAACTCAAATGCATGTCCGAAAACCAAAAGTTTATTGTTCGTCTAGTGAATAAAGTATGTGGGTTTTGTTATTAACTATTTAGGTCATAAGTAATTTCGGCAGTTTCAACGTGGTTAGGGTCGATGGTCAGGGGTGCAAAAAAGCCGACCCGACCCGAACCCGAACCCAAATAAGCCTATTCGGGTTGGGTCACTCGGGTCAAAAATGTTATTCGGGTCAACCCACTAACCCGAGTTCTAAATAGGGTCGGGTATCGGGTTTAAATGTTTTGGCTAACTCAGGTTCGAGTCAACCTAATTGATCCGAATAAATATTTTTTTCATTTTTTTAATATAATTTTATTGATTTTCTGATTAAAAGAGTAAAAACAAATTCGGGTTGACCCGAGCCCGAGTTGACCCGAACACGAGTTCAAATAGGGTCGGGTTCGGGTATGGAATTTTTACTCTCAACCCGACTTGACCCGACCCGAATTGACCCGAACCCGATCGGGTCAACCCAATTAACACCCCTAATCACTGTAATGATCCCAAACTATGATTAGCCATATGCCAAAACTTTTGAGAGATGACAAACACATGTAGCCAATTGTAGAACTCCAGAACTGCATAACGATGACGTGAGTTACATTTCTACCCCTGATTACATTAAAAGGAACTCCAAATTGGCATAAGTGTGTCGTAAAATTACATTTGTACCGAAATGATCACAAGGGATCCACGAATAGTTGGAGCATTGCTTCAATGTATTGTACAAGTTAAATGTCTGGATTATTCTAAAATGGTTATAATTTTCTACAAAATTATTGTGTGTTTGCTGAAGAGAAAGATGAAATATGATGATACGATACAATTATCATGTTTGAAAAATACAAAGCTTTGCGCATGACATGGTTCGGCAACTTACTATGATGTTCTTGAACTGAAACACCCTGAAACCATAGTCATCGTGTTTGTACAATTTTCCCCTGCCCTTGCTCCAAGTTGAACATTCAATCGGCTTAAACTTATTGGCATATGGCTTGTTCATCCTTAAATCTCACCAAAATGTAGGCACCTGCACAAAGTATAAGAAACTGAGCACGTTGCAAATTGATGTATTTTCCTCTATGGCAACTCCTCAAGTTTCTTTTCTATCGTAACATTGATAACCGTCTGTGAACTCATGACATCTATTAAGATGAATCTGTGAACCTCAAAAGAGCTGCCTAAGAACTATTAAACCGATAACATAAAACCTAAGACGTTGAGTGTTATGATAATTTTTATTCAAATCTCAATAAAAGTGTTATATTGCTAAAGTGTGTTTTTTTCTAAGTTTTCACCTTTACTTACTAAATAAAAGGTACTGAACAGGATACATCGTAGAAATTCACAGAAGATAGCATTACGGGTCACCAAAATACACTTGTTCTTAGGTTCAACCAAGTATAACCAGTGTTGAAAAGCCAACACTCCAAGAGGATGGTCCGAGGACAATGTCAAAAGTGGGTATCATGATATGGGATTCCACACACTACCACAATTGGAATTTGGTTAAACTTGAACCAAAACTGAAACCTGCAAGCACTGCATCCTCTGGGTCATCTAATATTTCATCTAATGTCTGAACTCTTATCAACCTAAATGATAACGAGGTTGCAAATTGTCCTGTTGGCATAAAAAGAGCCATATAAACAGCAAAAACAAAAGATACAATTTCTAACTCCTTCTCAAGTAGCCCACTTGATGAGATACAAAACACGGAAGAGAATCAAAAGCTTTATGACTGCTATAAATAATATTTTCCCGATGAGAGTTAAATTGGGTTAAAATTAAAAAAATAAAGGACTAATATGATAAGCCAATAAGGTAAAGAATAAGATGAATGTCGATTCTGGAAGCAAGGTTTAGAGAAACCATTGTCAAGATATTAGTCATCCTAGACCTAGGGTGATCCTCATGTCGATGAATGTATTGTATGTTTTGCTATCGAATTCTGAACTAATGTGTTTTATAGGTATTTTAATCTTTGGATTATGCATCTTTAATTTATGTAAGTTAAAGTTAATATGAGAATAAATTTTGTTTTATGCAATATTTAAATAGATATATAATGATAGAGTATAACTATTGATAAAAGATGAGAAAAGGAATGTTGATATGACAGTCCAGTGAACTTTTTAGAGTTTAATGAGTTGAAGAGGCTCTAGAAGAGATCGTGATGCCATGTGACAGTGCATTGAACTTGCTCTAAGATATGATAAGAGCTCCTGGAACTAAATAAATATACTGAATTTGTAAAACCATTGATTTTCACAATTCAAATCACCTCCTGCCTATCTGGTTGGTTCACAGTTCTATTTCTATCTGATTTTTGGTTTCAACCAGTCCTAGATTGCAACTCTTCATTGCAGATGGATTTCAGTTATATGCAGACATAACCAAGACGGTAAAAATCAAAACTCAAAAGTTAGATAATGACGAACCTCATGCTTCTTGTGAGGAAGTATCTGCCAAAGAAACCTCCGTCAATCACCCAATTTAAAGCAGCAAGGAACCAAACACCGAACATTGTTATTGCATCCACCAAGGAGCTCCTGCCTCGTAGAAGTGCTCACCTTCATCCCATGAAATTTGACAAGCTTGCAGGCCGATAGCGACACTAGGTTCCTTCCCATGTTTTGCAGCCCATTCTTCAGCAGCAAATTCTCTATCAGAGTCCCTTTCAAATTGCTTCTTGTACTTCCCAAAAGGATTCACACCTGGACTAGCTTGCTCCGCAATTACAGCTGGCATATACATTGAGTCACCCACTATTGGTGCCCCACAGTCAGCCAGTTGAGCTCGAATCTGTATGATGCAAATTCAGTAAAAGAGGCCGTGTTCTATTCGTCATGACTGATAATCATACACATAAAATAATAGACAGAAAATGAGTAATACATACGAAGAAAATGGTCTACAACATGTATCAGCAAATGCTAGACAGAAATCGAGTAATGTGGGGACCTGTAACCCTTAACTTTCTAAATTGTCATTTTTTTGTGAGCGTTTTTTTTTTAATTTGAGCAAAACTGTCTTCCACTGTACAACCAAGTAAAGCTCCATATCCAACACTATTCACTATGTTATGCACACAGACATTAATTAACCAAATAATCCATCCCTAGTAAACCAAATTTACGCTGTCAATTTATGGCAATTACTTATAGGCAAAAAGGTCATTTTTGAGTATCAGAAGTAGAAAGATGCACTCACTGGGAGTCACCAAAAACAACTGTTTTCTCTAACTTCAGGCAACAGGTTTGATGCACGTTGCTACAATCAGTAAAATCTTGCATGCCGTTCAAAAAAATAAGTAAAATCTTAGAATTAAAAAATACTTCGCAGACAAACTCTCAATAGAAGTGTTTTATCGTGATCGAATGTCTAAAACACCATTGGCCAGTAAATAGGGTAGACAACTTTGGCTTTGACATGTAGCCAAGATGATGGCAAAATGGGCTTCTAATAAAGTAAAGGGTAAGATTATGAAAGTTATCGTTGATGACTAACATATAACACTCATAATTTTGAGAGAGAAGTATGACAGAATGATGACAGTATATAGCATACATGAAACATCCTATCACCATATCCTTAGTTATGTATCAGAAAAGAAAAGAAAAAAAAATATAAGCCTTGAGTTCTATCAAGTACCTGGTGAGTACGGCCGGTCAATAGGTTGATTTTGCACTCATATGCACACTCTTTATCAGGCCAGCTAGAATCCTCAATTCCAAACTTCTCTTCAATCACAGCATTTGGCCAGGGAACTTTCCTGCATTCAAGGACCTCAAGTTGGCACAAGTTCCATCCCTTAATAAAGTCTGCATGTTCGAAAGATAGGCGCACATGCTTAATTATATGGGTATTTTAAACTTCGACAAAGATAGGCGCACATGTCTAATAAGTTAGTCCTTATAACGTCAAGGTTGAGATGGAACCAGTCTACATTAACCCCCCTAAAAATTTCTTGCGATTTAATCCTTCAAAAGAGAGGAATTGCTAGTAATCTAAAGCTCCAATCTTCATTGTTTGCTGCTTAAATAAAAAAGCAAAGAGATAGAAAGGTAGCTAGGGGTCGTCACAGAAGATAATTCTACAATTGCTTGTAGATTAACAACGTCAGCATAATTATGGGGAAGTAAACAGATAGATTCGCAAAATTAACAAAAATTATTTACAATGAATAAATTTTCCTTAATCGATATTAGAAGGATTTAAAACATTAAAAAATCAACACTTGGTTTTGAAATTTTTTATAAGTTTACTACACGTGTTTTCTATGAGAACACATACTTCGCCATTGGACTTAAAAAAAATTCATGTTCAAGACTCTCTAAACATATATTGTATGTGATTATCTAATCCAGAAAATTGAACACTTTTTCAGATGCGAGATGCGTGATGCGTCTACGATCTACAAAATGCAGAAACTAGAATAATACTTTTACAACAAAATCTTTCTGGATTGAGGGAAACCCCATCCACTTTTGGTAACTTGATAACATTTTTTTATAAAGAGAAATTATAACAGTGCGATACAAACCTAAAATATCAGTGACTGATTTTATGGAGCAGACTAGCAGAGCAAGTGTTTTAATCTTCCATATGAAAATTTAAAAACTAGGATATGCAATTCATTTCACTTGCAACCATACAAAATAGTGCAAATGAAGATCTTTAACCAGACAATCCCAAAAGGAAAGTCAATTCAGGTCAATGTTCAAATTGAATTTGTTCCTGAAAGACCATCCTAGTAAAATTATCATAATAAATCTGAAGTTGTTTATAAAACAGATATTATGAAGTACCAACTACCAATAGAATGAAATAAAAATCTTGTTACCTTTGGAAATTACTTTGGGAGCCATTCGATATGGTCGCATGTAATGGGTCATGACTCCACGTGGCACATAAGCAGCAGCAAGTGCGAGATAAAGCTTCTTCACTTGTTTCTCCTGGTGGAGATATTGTCATGATGTATAACTGTATTAAAAAATAAATCTTACATATATTGAAATAGAGACTGTTAACTTACCCTGATCTTTCTATGAAAAACTGAGCAGTAATCCTTAGTTCTAGCTAGCACAACACTGCAAAACAAATTGAGATTAGTTGTCTACTCAGCAAGTACAGAAGCAACAAACAGCCAATGATTCAATTTAAACATCAAAAAATACCAGCCTTCAGTGCAATTATCAATCTGGTGAGTCGTCTTCAATGGAGTAGTTAATTCCAAGGCACGAGTAGCAAAAGTTACACAAGTTTCTTCAATATTGTCTGTAGTTCCACCTACCTAAGATAAGGGGAAGTGAGCACACAGTAAAGAGTAATAATAACATTTTATACCAGTTACCTCCATTAAATGGGACCCAAAATGAAAATAGAAAATGGTATTAACGAATGGAACCAAAATGAACAATATTACTGATAGTCTCTAATGAGATTATGTATCACCAAACACGGATGTAGTTTGGTTTTACTGAAAGATTGCAGTAAACCTGTGTGTATCTTGGTAAAAGTTAACCAATGTTTTTTGCAGGAATAAGCAGCAAAATATTCGTTGTAGACGTTAGAAGATACAATCAAGGGAAGCAAATGATTCACATACTGATGTGCCAGCAGGCTTGTTGAGAATCACATAAGACTCCGTCACAGCAATTATTCTTGATCTCCAGTCAATTTCATAGCATCTGACAAAGATTAATGCATCAACAAGATCAGAATTGCCAACATGGGATTATATGGTTTTTTATAAGATCTTTATTCTAAGCAGATTAATCAAAGGAGCACTATAATGAAAAACTCCTTCATGGAATACCATGATTCATGGATGTCATGCCAACTCATCACAATACACACAAAAACAAAATCACTTGGCATTCCAGCTAGAAGAAAATAAATTAATTAAATATGTGTACAAGTCATGCTAAGAGATGCTTCTTAAAAGTAGGATTTAATACTGATAAATATGGGTTGTCTTCTAACAAACGTTCTACACTGAATTAATATACAAACATTACTGTGCTAGTTGTAAATCCTCATTTTACAGTCACAAAACTATTATTAAACAAATATATTCCCACATCATGTTTTCATCATTCAGGGTTCTGTGACATGGTTTCAACATAACGGTATCCTAAATAACGGCCTAAAAAGCAAGTTAATTCTCAAAGATAACCAATCGCAAATAAATAAGTTACTTTTGGGCATTTAACGCTATCTTGTGGCATGGCTCCATCAAAACAATATGAAGTTTAACCAACAAATATTGCAGAAGCTCATTATTAGTATATAGGATAAGGTCTTTTTTCATGTTACCTTGGAAATCGTTTAGGACGTATATGCACCCTTATGTATGTCCCAGCTTCAACAAACTCATCAACGTGAGTAATCCTAAAAGTTTTTTGCGCCTCTCTCACAGTTATTCCTTTGACTGAAGGTCTCTTTTTGAGTACTGATGGGTCAGTAACTTCTTGATACAACTTCATTTCTTTGGGTGTGGCAGTTGAAGGTGGCGTAGGGCAAACAAGGGCATAGAACACTGCCCCAAAATGAATAAGATCTGCAACATACCTTCAATGTTCAAGTATATTAATCAACATCATCCGTTGGTATATCATACCTACTTACAGGAGTCAAGGGGCAAAAAATTTTAATATTTGGTTCAAGGTTTGCAAGATCGGGATCCTACCCAGGATCGTTTTCGTCTTTTCAAGATCGAGATCGTAAAGTCAGATCGGGATCGTAAGATCCTACTATAATGTCATTGTCTTAATAGTCTTTGTAATATTATACAAATTTACAAATTATTATGTATCAAAACACAAAATTATATGCATGTTTCATAGAAATGTTGTCATAAATTATGATTATGAAATGTTTAAGAAGATTAACATGTTTTTTTTTAATTCTACGAAACACAACCCATAAATTTGTAGTTTATTAGTTTGTGGTATGAGAAAAGTAAGATCGGATCGGAGTAGATCTTAAGATCCTATTGTCAAGATCGGGATCCTATAAGATCCTAAGCATGCAAAGATCCTACGTAGGAACTGGATCGTTCTTGCTTTGCGGTATCGTAAAATCGTAAGATTCTAAGATCAGGATCGGGATCTTAACAACCATGATTTGGTTCAATACCATTTGAAACTGTGATCTCTGACTATTTTATTGTAACTTATTCCAAATGTTCCTCACTTCCTCCAATGCCATTTTTTATTTTTTAAATGGGAGCTCTTATGTAATTTACACCATTTTCTTTGATCACACAGTTTCCCAATTGCGTTATATATCTGACTTTACATTCGTATTGGAAGTAATAAACCATGACCTTCGCCTTTTCAATGATAGTTCTGAGTTGTTTGAGCTGTAACTTAGTGACAAACGGTTTTAATAACCACATTAGAACATTCACTTAGAAAAAGTAAACCCACTGTCTTTCTATTACAATATTATAATTCATTGTTGTTCTCTTACTTTTTTCAATGATACAGACCATAAGTGATTAGGATTATGACAAACATAAAAAAGATTATAACAACTCACAAAGGCGGAAGATCCAAAGTTTTGGTAATGAAGTCAAGAATTGTTCCTCCTTCTCTGACAACTAAATGCTCGATTCTGGGTTGAAAGTTTTCCTTAGGGCATGGAAGCAAGCGTCCATATTCCGGGTAGCTGAAAACAAAAACGAGTTTGAGTAAGAAAATACATTTATCCTGTCCCAAACATAACAAAGATGTGCATAATATATAATATATCCTTTCATTTATAAGAAAATTTCAACGGATTCGGGAAGTACAAGAAAGAATACATTTTTAGTCGGAACTATGACAGGAAGAAGCTCGTTCCATTTAAGACGATACTCAAAAAATTCGATTTACGTACGCTACTATCTGTGTGAATTAATAATAACTTTCAGAATCGTATATACTTATGGTATCTTGATTTACTACTCACGTAGATACGCATACTTGGATAACTAGAAGCAAAGTTTAGTCACAGAAGGAATTAGATTACACATCCGTGCTATGATCATCTTTTACATTTAAATGTAGCCATACACTATTGCAACTCTCTAAAAGATTTATGTTTGATTGGTTCTAAAAGGCGCGCCAAGGCGTCGCTAAAACGTAAGGCGTGAACTCCACGGTCGGCTGTAGGCGTGGCGTGAGATGAGGCGTGAAAATGGCGTGAGGCGTGGCGGGTTTTTTTATTCTAACTCGGAAGAAAAACTTTAAAAAAAAGAGAGAAAGAATATTACATGTAATCATAGTTCATTAATCTAGCATAGCCACAAGTTTGACTTTCTGAGGTCAATAATTTAGAATGTATTTAAAAATAGGGATAATGGTCGGATAGAAAGAAAAAAAAGAGAGAGAGAGAGAGAGAGAGAAAGTACCGTGTAGAAGAAATGGGAGTAGATGAAGCAGTAGTAGAATGAGATGAAAATAAGGGTATGGTGTTGTAGGTGCGGTTAGGGGTGGTTGTTGTTAGGGTTCTTCTTCCAAGTAAAGTGAGACAAGGGGTGGCTATCAAGCTACGGTAGTAGTAGTAGTAGTTTGGAATTAATTGCAGGCTACAAGAAGTCATGCCTCTTTTTTGTTTAAGGACTTTCTTTCCGGCCGAAAGGGAGAGGGGTTGAGAATTAAGGGTTTTTTTAATCTTTCACACTTATTTTTCCGTTTCTCTATTTATTAAAATCTTGGATGAAAGTGGTATACATTGAAATGCTGGTGGAGAAGGCAGGTCAAGTTCGATTCTTAACTTCACCAGCACATATCATTGGTTTTTTTTTACTTTGTCTTTTTCCTTAAAAAAGAAGGGACAAGAAGTGGAAGTGGTTGTTGGCTCAATTATGATGCATTTCTATAAAACAAATGTAGTTGTGAGTCGATGGATTTTTTAGACCCAACATAACATTTGGAAGCATTTAGAATTCTGAAAAGAGTTGTTTTTCTTATCAATTTTAGTTTTCGACTCGACACTGTGTGAGAACTAACCACATAGCGACTACTTTTTTGGATAACTCGGAGTTAGCGCAAGAGAATTAGTTTTCTCCCATTGGATTCGAACCCTTGACCTCCACTTTTAAACCATTGACTACCTTTTGGATAGCCCGGAGTCAGGAGCCTCAAAGGGATCAGTAATAAGATATTCATAGCCTAGTGTTTTGGCTTGTACTTTTTGAAAGTCTCAACGAGTGAAGATAAAAACAACCTCATATTTTTACTATGGACGTTTTACGTAAGTCATTGTGTTCTTGTAGTTATTCACTTTATAGTGTTTCGGGTAGAAATATTGTGTGTTCTTAATCGACGTCAAGATGGTTAACCTTCTTAATAAACATCAAGTCAAGAAGACTGTTAACGTTGATTAGTAATATATGATTGGAGGATGGCTAGAATATTGTTTACTTCAACCAAGAAGTGTCATTTTGAAACCAATATAATGAACTCATTTAGAAATAAGCTTAGCAGACCGTGTATTGAAAACTAACTTTGAGGTTTTGTAACACCCCCGACAATGGCGGAAACTCGAGAATGTAACATAATGATCAATCATAACACAAGATACAAAATAGAGAAAACTACATTGCATAAACTCCAAGTGCTATGAAGATCATCAACCGTGAACAAACTCAAGTGATGTCCCAAATCGCAACTAAAATCCAAAATCTCTTACAATTATTCATACGCCCTCGCATGGGACCATAAACCAACTTAATCCAAAACATTCAAATACCGGAATCAAACAACAAACGAAATTCCACACGGGATACTTCTAAGTCTGCTATCAATCACCAAACTACTCTTTTTGCACTTCACTTGAAAATGATACTCGAAAACGTCAACAATAATGTTGGTGAGCTCGTAGGTTTGACCTTAAACCCAAAAGTTGTGCCAATACTTCAAGCAAGTCTTTAGCAACCAAATCTCAATCACACAAGCAAATGCAACGACACCCGCACACGACCTAGTCCAGTTAATGTCTCAATTTAATCATCCAATTCCAATACAATCTTCACATTTAATGCATAGAGTTTAAACGCGTTGTACAATTACCCAAAACAGTTTTTAGTAGTGTGATGGTTGACGACTTATCTCCGCAATCATAGCAATCTCGTTCTTCGATAATACATACTTATACTATTTAACGTAAATTGATAAATATTTATAATTATAAATATATCTCGACAAGTCCATTCGGTAACCCCGAATACCATAAAATAATTACTAAGTGATTGAAAATGAAACGTTTAATCATAATAGACACATCCGAGAAGTTTTGAGAAAAATTATATTTTTCGTCTTTTAGTGAATTTATTAAATAAATAAAATAATTAAATATTATTTTATTATTTAAAATCAAAAATCATGTTTTTAAGAAAACTTCTAAGTATAAACTTTTTACGAAATTTCGACATGACCCGTACATTTATACAACGTTTTCCAAGGTTTCAAAACTTATTTTCAACAATTTTTCACAAATTCGACACTTTTCAACAAAATTCCAAAATCTCAATCTTTAACGCTTACCAACACGTTTTTCCCAAAATATCGTTCAATATCACTTCGTAAATACATTTCCACTTTCAAAAGTCCAACAAAACACTCATAATGACAAAATATCGCTTATTGGGCCTTAGTTCATTAAGACATTTATAAGTCCAAAATATAATCCGAGTCCAAAACCAAGGTCCATTTACATATATAAGTATATACTTATATGTAGAAATAATCCGGACCACAATAAGCCCTCTCATTAAGCCGCGGCTCAAATGGACTTATTAGACCGTGAGTCTATAAACTCAAAATACGTATATTAAGCTTTAAAATAAGGTAATAAGCTACGTATCGCATTTGATTGCTACCAAAGCCTCAAAAATAGTCCACGACATACGTCATAACACAAAAATAATCAAAATTACTTTTCTAGTGATCTTGGGAACCATTCGTGGCATATAAGCCCAAAATAAGCTAAGAAATAGCTTATCAATAAGCCCGAATAAGCTATACAAGTTACTTATCAAAAATAAGCATTCTAGCATCATATATTATTCAACATTCACGACCACAACATCAAAACTACAAAAACCCCTTTTTCTCTTTTTATACCACACGAACCAAACACCTCTTAAATCATCCATTTCATTTCCAAAAATCGATTTTTACAACGATCAACTTGTACAACTAACATCTATGCATCAAAATAAACCCAAAAGGGCAAACAAAATTTAAATTTGAAAACTTACAAGAAAATCTTTAAATTTGTAGATTTTGACACGAACTGGACAACTCAAACGTTGTTTAAATGAATAACTAAACACTATAATCAACCCCAAATATTTATGTCTTCATGTTTTCTTGATCAATCTTCAAAATTTTATGGTGTTTTCTTGTTTGTGTGAGTTCGGCCGGAAATACACACACACAAGTGTGTTTGTTTTTTATTTTTTTGAAAATGATAAGAATGAGTAGAAATGAGGTGAAAAGGAATATAAGTGTACACATACCATGACCGGCCATAGCATCATATGGGGTCTCGGGTCTTTCTTTCGTGTCAAAATCACTTAAAAGCTCGTAAAACTCAACCGTAAAATTTACCCCAAAGTTAATTAGCATTTTTATTCATTTTAAAAATACTTTTCCATTAACCTAGAGTATTCACATGACATATTTTCACTTTAAACTCTTCAAAACTCACTTTGGACATTAACGGACGTGTCAGACTCATTTTTTGGCATTTCTCAAAATTCATGGGTCAAACCACCCTGAATACACATAACACAATAATACCTTCCAAAAGGAATTATTAATCACAATAAATTCAAATCATCACTTATCTCATAAAATCATCACCGTCAACACGGTACAAAATCTGAATAAACTGACAAAAGTCAAATAGTCAAAGGACTATAAATGAAATATTCAGAACAAAAAAAGGGCAAAGGTTACATTCTACCCCCCCCCCCTTAAAAGAATTTTGTCCCCAAAATTCAACTACTAACATTACTAAACAAATGTGGGTACTTCAATTTCATCTGATCTTCACGTTCCCACGTGAATTCAGGACCACGTTTCAAATTCCACCGAACCTTGACGATGGCAATCCTACAACACTTCAACTTCTTAAACTCTCTTTCTAAAATTTCCACAGGCTCTTCCACAAAATTTAACTTAGCATCAACTCGAATCTCATCCAAAGTCACTTTCAATGTTGGATCAGCCAAACACTTCTTAAGGTTTGACACGTGGAACGTGTCATGAACACCATTCAATTTCTCAGGAAAATCTAACCGATAGGCCACAAGACCTACTTTCTCAATAATCTCAAAAGGTCCAACAAATCTTAGAGCTATTTCCCCTTCTTCCCAAAGCATACCACACCTTTCTAAGGCGACACTTTGAGCAAAATATAGTCACCTACACTAAACTCTAGAGGCTTCCTCCTCTTATCAGCATAACTTTTCTGACGATCACGCGCAACCTTAAGTCTATCCTTAATCTGTGAGATCTTCTCAGTAGTCTCTTTAACTAACTCAGGTCCTATCAACTGACCTTCTCCAACCTCAGCCCACATAATTGGCGAACGACACTTTCTACCATACAATGCCTCAAACGGAGCACATCTTACACTAGAGTGATAACTATTGTTATACGAAAACTTAACCAACGAAAGATGAACATCCCAACTTCCTCCAAAGTTCAGGATGCACGCTCTAAGCATGTCTTCTAATGTCTAAATAGTATGCTGACTCTGACCATCGGTCTGAGGGTGGTAAGCCGCACTCATGTCTAAACGAGTTCCTAAAGCCTCTTGCATTGACTGCCAAAACCTTGATGTGAAACGACTATCACAATCCGATATGATCGAGATCGGCACACCATGTCTAGCAACTATCTCATTCAAATACAATCTAGCCAATCTATCCATCTTATAATCCTCACGCATAGGTAGAAAATGAGCAGACCTGGTCAACCGGTCCACAATGACCCAGATTGTGTCATGCCCACTACTAAACCTAGGCAACTTAGTCACAAAATCTATAGCTATTCCTTCTCATTTCCATACGGGGATCTCAGGTTGTTGGAGTAAGCCAGATGGCCTTTGATGCTCAACCTTAACCTTTAAACAAGTCAAACACTTACTAACATACTCAGCTTTGTCCTTTTTCATTCCAGGCCACCAATACCTATATCTCAAATCGTAATACATCTTATCAGCTCCTAGGTGTACATAGTACTTTGACTTATGGGCTTCATCCATTATCAGGGTTCTTACATCACCCTTCAAAGGTACCCATATTCGATCCAGGTAGTACAAATTCCTATCACTTCTCTATTCTATCATCTCGTCCAAACCTTTCTGCAATCCCGCAGACTCATCCACAGCCTCCTTCTGAGCCACCAATATCATATCCTTGATACTCGACTGAAGGGTCATATGCATAGGTCTAACTCTCTTAGGCTTTACTCTTTCCTTCCTACTTAGGGCATTAGCCACCACATTTGCCTTACCAGGATGGTAGTGAATCTCAAAGTCATAATCACTAAACAAATCTATCCAGCAACGCTGTCGCATATTCAACTCTTTCTGACTAAAGATATGCTGAAGACTCTTATGATCCGTATAGATGACACTCTTTGTCCCATACAGATAATGTCTCCATATCTTAAGGGCAAACACAACTGCTCCCAGTAACTCATGGGTTATAAAATTCTTTCATGAATTTTGCAATTGGCCCTAAACGCAATAGGCTATCACCTTACCTTTTTTGCATTAACACATAGCCTATTCCTATCCCAGACGCATCACAATATACAACAAAATCTTCCGGTCCATCAGGGAGAGCTCAAAATAGCGCAGTACACAACTTATCTTCAAGGTTGAAATGCCAACTCTGTTCCTCACCCCAATCGAAAGTCTAACTCTTCTGATCAAGATAAGTAAGAAGACTTAACTATCTTAGAAAAAGTTCTCAATGAACCTACAGTAGATACCCAACCAATCCTAAGAACTAACGAACCTCAATCGAAGTTCTAGGGCATTCCAAATTCTTAGCAGCTTCAACCTTACTAGGGTCCACATGAATTCCATTACTATTTATCACATGCCTAAGAAACTGCATTTCTCTTAGCCAGAATTCACACTTAGAAAACTTAGCATACAGATTCTCTTTCTTGAGCAGTTCCAAGACTAACCTTAAATGTTCTACATGCTCCTCTTGAGTCTTAGAGTAGATTAAGATATCATCTATAAATACTATCACAAACTTATCAAGATACGGCCTACAAACTCTATTCATCAAATCCATAAATATTGCTGGTGCATTAGTCAGACCAAAGGGCATCACAGTGAACTCGAAATGTCCATAACGAGTTTTAAACGCAGTCTTTGGAATGTTATCCTTGTGCACTCTCAGCTGATGGTATCCAGACCTAAGATCTATCTTTGAGAAAAACTACAACCCTTGCAGTTGATCAAATAGATCATCAATTCTAGGAAGCGATATCGATTCTTACTAGTCAACATGTTCATCTCTATAATCAATCACATCCTAAAAGAACCATCCTTTTTCTTAACGAACAATACTGGCGCTCCCCAAGGCGATGAACTTGGTCGAATGAAACCTTTATCTTGGAGTTCCTTGAGTTGTCCCGACAACTCCTCCAATTCCGAAGGTTCCAAACGACAAGGAGACTTTGCTACCGGCGTTGCTCTAGGGATTAACTCAATCCGAAACTCAATTTCCCGAATAGACGGTAATCCAGATAGGTCATCCAGGAATACCTCAGGAAAATCTCTAACCACAACAATCTTTTCTTGTTTCTTAACACCCATCAAAATCTCACTTTCTCTTTCGATCTTTCTCCTAATACTCTAAGCACGTTGCCATATCGGTATGGTATCCTACTACCTCCATGGCAAATATATCTACTTATTTTAACAACCAGCCATAGACCTATAATCACATCAAAACTCCCATGTCCAAAAGGTATCAAATCGATGTCAAAGATATGACCCTCAATTTCTAATTTGCAACCCTTAATAACCTTGTCAATCTCTACTAACTATCTCAATCTCATATCTGAAACCTAAGTCGTTGGGCTCTAAGCCTAACAAAGGTATGAAAGTAGTTGAAACAAAACTATAATCGGCACCATAGTCAAATAAGGTAGATGCAAAATGATTGTTCAAAGTAAACGTACCCTTCACAATGTCCGGATCCTGGCAAGCTTCCTCTGCTCCCAACATGAATGCCCTACCCCTAGCCTGGTTCCCTTGGTTTCCACGACCCTAACCCCCGTTATTAGCAGCAACTTGATTTGGATGATTTTCTTCCGGTCCTTGAGCTCTATTCAATTTAGGGCAAGCTGACCTGACATGGTCCGTACTACCACACTCATAACATGCTCTAACAATTGGGTTTTTAGCATTGACATGATTCACATTCCTCAGCACACCTCTATAATCCCTTGCCAAATGTCTCAGGCGGTTACAGTTGAAGCATGTGCGACAAGGTCCACCGGGCACATGGTAAGAGTTGCAGGTGGTACACTTAGGCCAAGTACCCGTATTCTCTCTTCCTACAGGGTTTACAGTAGTAGCAAAAGCATTCACAGTCCTAGTCCTCTTATTATCAACCCTTCTACTCCTATCCTTGCTAGGTTCCCCCACATTACCTCTCTTCTCAACCTTCTTAATTGATCCATTCCTAACGGACTCATTAGTCAGTGCACTAGAAATCTGCACAGCCTTTTGTATAGTCTTTGGCTCTGTTGCTGCCACCATCCCATGGATTTGTGGAACAAGGCCATACACATACCTCTCAATCATCCTACTCTCAGGTGTTAGCAAATGTAGAACTAACCTAGCCAACTCATGAAACCTATCAGTATACGCAAAATGGCCAGCCCCGACCATGACGTGATTCCACAACTCAGATTCCAACTTTTGCATCTCATGACTAGGGCAAAACTCTTGTATCATCATAAACTTAAAGTCATTCCATGACATACTAACAGCAACTTCCTGGCTTAGCGTGCAGATCTGAGAGTTCCACCACGTTAAAGCCTTAGCCACAAATGAACCAACAGTGTATTTTACTTTTTGGTCCATACTATAACCACTCATATCATGCACATATTCCATTTTCTTGATCCAACGAGTAAGAACTACAACACCTCCCTTACCATCATATTCCTTAGGGTTACAAGTTAAGAACTTCTTATATGAACAACCTACCTGGTTGCCATTCACTAACACATTCCCAATGTTATCCTGAACGTTCTCATTAACCACATTACCATTTTGATTTCTAACATTTCCTCGGTTACTGACCTGAGCCAACATGGCGGGTAAGAGGTTCTGCAATTGTTGGGCAATGATCGTTGAGAAGTCGGGTGCACCCCCATTGGCTCTCTCTACATTCCCATTGACTCCCTCTACACCCCCATTAGCTCCCATACCTTGGTCATTTCCTTGACCATTAAATTCATCAACACGCTCATCATTACCTTCCCTAGGTCTTCTACCCCTTCCACCTCTACCAACCCGTTTACCCCGTTCCCCCTCCTAATGATTTGGCAGCAGGCCGGCCAGCACTTCGGGTCATCACCCTTGGCGGCATTATCCACACGAGGGAGAACATGGGCAACGTTAGGTAGGCAGGAAGACTCGCATATATATAGAATATCTTACTATATATACAGATATACACATAACACCACCTTACGGTGTCAACATCGATTTGTGTGAACCACAATACCAAGTATGAGTGAGTTGTGATACGCTTATAATTACGTTGGCCACCGTACTTATATTCGCATCCTTTCCCA
>BQNB010045944.1:0-10688 GCA_026074375.1 Tanacetum coccineum | reverse complement strand
TACACTTTCATTAATACATTCATCCATTTTCCATCATCTTTCTCTCTAACATCCCAACCCACATCTCACTCTTGTTCTTCCTTGATCTTAAGATTACTAGTATTCTACACTCCTCATCTATCAGAAGGGCTGTGCGTCTATGGAATGGCCTATCCCTGTACAACATGTTGACTCGGGCTCTAAGTAGAGCTCGGTCATACCGTACATCATCCAACTGAGAATATTTGATCTCATCCTCTTGGTCAACAGTAGTAGCCAACTCAATAATCTCTGATTGACCCCCTCTAGGGTGGTCGGTGCAATCTCTTGGATGGCTCCTACAAGATCATCCCATGTATCTGTAATACCATAGCCTAACTCTCTAGTCGTCTGGCTTCCTGGAGCGGCATCTAACATATCAGCAAATCCATAAAGGTCTGCCCTAGCTGTGGTGGGTCCAACATGCCTAGCAGCACCAGTTGTCGAACTCTCCTCGACCTTGTATCCAGGATTAGGAGTAGTACGACACGGCCTCTTACGAAGTGGTAAACAAATCTCAGGCATCTCAGTCTCATGAACAGGAGATGGTAGTGCATCTCTCTGTCTAATCCCAGCAGCTCGGGATCCCAGAGATCCCTCAACATATGTAGGGCCATTGGGTGGTGGTGATGGTATAGGTAATGGCGGAGTGGGTATCTGAGGAAGTGGTAATGAGTATGGAGAGAGAGGTGATGGTGGTGGAGTAGGTAAGGCTAACAATCTCTCAGCAACTTCTTCGGAGAGGAATGGTGCCGGCGCATGGGGTCGGATGGACAACCTAGCCGTGACGCGATAAGCAAGGTATGGATCCTGGTCAGCTGAATAAGCAACAGCTGTAGGGTTAGTAGGAGCTAAGTGCTCCTCCTCCTCTGTATCATCATCATCATCAAATGGCTCCTCATCATCCCTGTCATCTCCTTTGTCAGCAGGATAGTCAGCTGGATCCTCCTCAGGATCCTCCTCATCATCCTCCTCAGGGTCGAACTCCGGTATATATCCTGGTGACTGATGAGTAGGTGAGTCAGCAGCAGGCATTGGCTGCTCCTCAACCGGGAATACCTTATCGTCCACTGGTAAGAACTTTGGGTAAACAGGCTCCGGAACAAATGGTATGTAAATAGGTGAAGGTGGTGCCTGCTCTGGCTCCTCCGGGCCAGGCACGTAGTCTAGTGATGGTGGTCCCTCAGAGCCAGGTATGTAGTCCGGCGATGGTGGAACCTCAGGCATAATGGGTGGTCCATCGACTCCTGGTGATCCTACATCTGAATCGTCCTCAGATGCTGATGTGTATGTAACCGTAGAGTGCTCAGAATCTGACATGATAGTATCTGAAATCAAAATTAGCTTATATAAGTATATTAATATAAGACTATTATCCTTATATACGTAATATATTATAGACACGTATATCAATTATGCATGTATATAGCCTAACCGACTAATGCAACAATTTATATATGAATACCCCGTAAAAACCCTTTTGTATGCATGCAATGTTTGAAAACGGTTATAGTCCAGCAAAAACATTTTGACCTGGTTCTCTATAACCTTGGCTCTTGATACCAATCTGTAACACCCCCAAAATGGGTCACAGCGGAATAAGGATCCGGGGCGTGTTACTTCAAGATCAACAGCACAAGATATATATAAGAACGACACAAATAAAGATCGTTTAGATTGATACATTGGGATTTAATAAAATACATAACAAAAGCTTATAGCTTTACTTGTTCTTTATTTAATATTTACAAAAGACGACATAGATTTCCAAAAACAATGCAACCTAAAGTCTTTACTATGCAATCCAAAACATAATCCAATGCATCCTTTGCACTTCAGTGCCTAATGACCTCCAGAAAACATTGTTAAACACGTCAACAAAATTGTTGGGAGAATCATAGTTTTTATGTTTTAACTTATGCAGGACCGCAAGAATTATTCCAACCGTGATTTACACAGATGCAACAATCATAAAACCAGAATTACTGGTTGCACTAAGCTCATGACACCGAGCTCAACTATATTTTGCTATTTTAGTCAGTATTTGCCCGTACAGGATGTTGTAACCCGCAACATCTCAAATCCAACATGGTCAACGTTGTTCCCAAGTGATAGCTAATCGCCACCCAACACGGGGAGGTTTAATCCCAATACGATCTATTTATAACATTCGCGCTACACATAAGTAATTAACAACACAATCTATGCAATTGACAGTTCATGATACTTGGCTCAGGAGGTTATCGCTACTATAGGCAAACAGCATAATCAAATATACTTTCACACTCTAATAAGATTGCGTCCAATTTAAAAACAAAAGCATGTTCTCACCCCAAATAATAGTAGAATCAAGTAAAACTTTAAAAAAAAGGTGAGGGCTATGAACTCACCTTGAGTAACATATAGCTCAATTTAATCACAATAAAACGTCACGCATGACGATAAATGCAACCTATTAAATTAAGGATCTTATAAGTACTGAGTACTTTTAATTAATACCATTGAATATAATCTTATAGTTGTTACATCGGTACTATCGTATCGGGTATCAGTAATTATAAGAGGATCATGACAAGACGTACGAGGAGTTTAGACACTTTAAATCGGAAATCCCAACAACTCATCGAAACTTCCATCATCCGAAGAGGCCTCATATGAAACTTCCCTCTAGAAATATAGCACTTTGATAACCACTCAATATTCTAAATAGCATAATCACCGACTAATCGCTTTAGTAAAATAATATTTATAAAAGTGAAAACGTTAAAATAAACTTTTCCGTAAAAATGACATAATTTGATCGTTTTAAGCCCGTTGCTCAGCTGTTTCTTCTTACGTCGACGAGTTTTTCCCCCTTCGTAGTAAGACGAGCGATCAAAATATTACATTTTTAAGTTATTTTTAAATTCTGCGATGAATAGTAAAATTACTGTTCATAACAGCTCGTTTGTCGTTTTAGGGTTTTAATTAGCGTAAACTTGTAATCGTAATAACTTATTCGTTTTAATCCCGATTTTAGTGATTCCTTCGAGTACTTTTTTTTATTAAAAGAGGTATTATATTTTATAAAGTTGGTCCAGCTGATGAATATGACTTTTACTGTTCATAGTTTAGAAAAAATTACTTTTATAAACTTATAATTATCGAAAATGTCGTAGTTTATTCGTTATAGTTCCGTTTTTAGCGATTCTTTCGAGTACGATCTCGTAATTAAAAGTTATATCATATTTTAGATGTTTTTAAAATGAAAGTTGCTGTAATGAATAGTAACTTTTATAAAAGTATTTATAGTCGTAAACTCGTTTTTAACGTATCTTTTTCGTTATAGATCAGGTTTTTCAGAGTTATCTTATCATTTATGAATCGTCATGAGGCGTATTATAATTATATTAAGTCAAACTTTCTGTATGAAATTCGGATTTTAGACAGCCCCTAAGTATTCATATGTATATCTTTATAAAAACCTTGTTTTTATGTATTAATTAATTTAGTAGTTTACTATAAAACTCTTGTAACCATATTTTACATATGTGGTACTTATAGAAAATCCAATATCAACCCAATCCTTTGTAAATTCATTGTAACAAGTTCAACCCTTTTACTTTCATTGTTTTCATTAGTATTTACATTAGATAACTTTAAAACCCTAATTAGTCCTTAAACATGTTTATACTTAAACCATAAGTTAACATTTTTATAGATCTATTTTCCCATGATATTTATAACATTAGGACATGAGAATAAGTGTATAAATTGATAAACTCAAATAAAAACCCATTTTACACATTTAAAAGTCATTAGTGGTGATTATGGCTATATTTAACATGTAACACATAAAATCATAAGAAATAAAAGTATAAAGATATTAGGAAAACCTTAGAGATGATGTAAGAGATGAGAAATAAGTTCTAAACCCGTGTTTAGATTCAAATCCAAGCTTTCAAGCTTATAACCCTAGATTAGGTTTCCAAAACCCTAATCTTGCAATAACTTCTTAAAACCCTTTCAAAGCTTAACCAACCCTTGAAACCTTCTTAGAATACCTTAAGTATGAGGTGTGTATGCTTGTATAATCTTAGAAAATCAAAGTATGGATTTGTTTGAGTTTGTTAATTGTGCCGTGAGTTTTAGGGTATAAAAGAGAGGAAGAAATAATTTTTGTTAAGTGTAAGAGTATGTAAACTTTACTCATGCATGCATGCTTATTTATAGTAAAAATATCTTGTTAACCTAACCATGGTTACTTTCTAACCCATGGTTAAGGTTAACAAGTCAAGTTGAAAAAGGTGTAAGAGTTACTTTATTAAATATCTAGATATTATGAAATGTTGAAAAGTCTTGGTTCTATCCTTAATAATTTCGGCATATATATATGTATATGATGTTATTTTTGATTATTTTGCGTATTGGGTATAATCGTGGGTATTTGTTTAGGCGTAGTTAGGTTTTGGAACTTCCGGGTATGCCTAAACGCATTTTATCGCGAAACGTAAGCATTTTACGTAGCCAATAAAAATAAGATGAACAAAGTTATTAATTATCCTCATAATAATCATATAACACTTGCTTGATATAAACATTTAATCGTTTAATGCCCGTTTACATTGAATGATCATTTTTAGTTTACGCGATTTAACTTAACGTTTACGGTTTAAGAGTAAACGCGTAAAACCCTAAAAATAAATTGTGAATTACAAAATGTCATACAATGACCTAAAACACGAGGTGTTATATTAAGAATGAAATTTAAAACATGATAAAATCTCAACAAGCCGTCATGATGAATCAACAAACTACTTTTCAAAATAATTTGCAAAACATGATTTGTGGATTGTTTCAAAACCAAGCCTCAACTTCAGGGTACTCTTCGATAACAACAATCCCAAACCCAAAGGGTGATATATGAAAGCTATCACTACACGAAGTGGTGTTGCTTACGAGGGACCCCTCGATCCTACTAATACCATCCTCGCTAAAATGGTAGTAGAACGAGAAACCGAGGAGACAACGGAAAAAGAGCAAACACATTATCCAAGAAACTAACATCTCACATCCCATCCTTCGTTATCCCTTATTTCAATTCTGAACCCGATTTTTCTGACGACTTTGCCTAAAACCCACATCCATTCCGGAAATCCAATATTCAAAGATTATACCATAAAGCCAAATATATCCATATCCTTCATCGACGTGATATCAAAAGTCCCGTGACAAAGCTTCGAATCAAATGAGGAGAAGATCTTTAAAATCTTTCAAGATTTTGCGTCTTCGACATTAGTTTCGGCTGAAGACTTTTCTTTTGATGCCAAGATTTCCCTACTATTAAGAGTTTGCTCATGAATAAGGAAAAGTTGCTTGAGTTACTAAATTCCATAAACGAGAATTGCTCGGTCGATGCATCTCAAAAAGCTTTCCCGAAAGCTGGAGATCCCGCAAGTTTCTTATTCATGTAATTTCCTAGGAATAGATTTATGCCACGCCTTGGCCGATTCTCTGGTGCAGCATAAATCTTATCCCTCTTTCTATTTGGAAAAAGCTCATCTCTCTTGAACTTACACCAACTAGGATGACTTTTTAGAGTTACATACCGATCAATTACTTAATCCTAAAGAAACTCGCGCGAAGACTCGATTTTTGTCAAAAGTTGGGAAATTTCAATTTCCAACCGACTTTGTTGTTGTCGATTTCGAAGCCAATCTCGATACCTCTCATATTGGGAGATCCTTTCTAAGGATCCGTCGTGCTTAATTCGAAGTGTTTATGGAGAAGAAAAACCCTTCGATTGATAACGAGCTGTACTTACTTTTTAATCTAGATCAAACCACGAGATACTCTGTAAACACCCCATTTTTTTTTTTAATAATAAAGCAGCGAACTAATCTGGTATTACATCTTGTAAATAACAATCAGTAATCATAGAAAACGACCTAAAAGAGAACGTTTTTTGTTTCAAAAGAAACGTTATCATTCATTCAATCAGAGTTTTACAAGGCATGGCTCCCAAATCTAGACACAAAAATGTAAATGATAACAATTTTAGCGATCTTCATGTTCTAATATAACTAATAGCCACTCACATGAGCCATAATTGCTCAATTACTGAGATAAACATGCATAAAAAGGGTCAACACAAAGGTTGAGTGAGAATTCAAAGGTTTGAAATGGTAATAGTTGAAATACAAGTATAGTGGAAATACTAGTATATCAGGACAATCATCATGGGGGGCATTATTTATTGCACTAAGCTCATACAACAATATATTAACAGGGAAATCACCGTAGTTTATTGGTTAGGGACAAGATTTCCCCAGTGAAAAGATAACTGCCAGCTTAGCCTATTATACAAATACTAGCTGCGCTTTGGGGCTACCCCCCAAGTATGGGTATACAAACGTGAGCCGTCACCCCCCCCCAATAGATCTATTCACAATATTCGCGGTTCACGATATAAAACACGGAGTCGCAATGCAAGTAATTTAATGATTCATGAAATTGACATAATGGCACTCTGAAGCTACTTATGCAATAATATATCTAGATAGCATACATTTAAAGAAAACACTTGCCATTCATGGTTTATATTAGGTATCGCAAGATTTTATAAATATTCAAAAGATTGAACTAGGGGTTATGACTTCATAAGCCTTTGAAAAGTAAATCACATTGTTAAAAGATAAACGAGCATTTTAAAGAGTTTTGTAAACAACCATGTATCCCCCTTGTGGGTTATAGAAACATTCAAAAGATTGAAAAGAGACGTCTATTAACTCACCTATGGAAAGGTAGATGAAATAAAATATTCGAAATGAAATCTAACGAACCTTATCACACATCTTAACAGGAATATAGTTATAGCACAAATGATAGTAAATACCATTGTCCCCGTAACCTGATAAATATTTAGTCTTAGAAGATTAGTACTCTAGAACTTTAGTTTTAAAGATGATATGAGTTTTGATTTGAATGAGTTTTGAATAATTGTACACTGTTCATGCCAATCATAATTCAGAAGTCATTCAGTAAACGTTTGAGGAGCTATGGCACTTTAAATCGTAAACCCAACAACTCAGTCAGAACGTAATACCAAGAATGCAAACTCCTTAATCTAAGCTCCCCTAGTATTTGTGTGATATTATAAAATCGGGTTTTAAGCCGTTTTGATTAATATCTGAAATGTTAATGCACGAGAAACTGATTAATTAAAGTTATGTCTTGTAAGGTTTTAAACATGATTTTATACTTTTTCAAAATGTTACATTTTAGACCCTTGAGTTTGAAAAGTGGCAAAATATACCCTTGGGGTTTGCACTTTTACGAGTTTGGTCCTTCAAGTTTAAAAGATATACCAAGTAAACCTTGTACTTTGGAAAGTGACATAATAGACCCTTATAGTTATAACTTTGATAAAATGACATTTTCAGCCCCTTTAGTTATAAGTTTCAGAAAGTTATGATATATACCCCTTGCATGGATAATATTTACAAAACATGTCCAAATTGCCATGCAAGCTTATTTTAACATTTCAATAGACATTTATAAGTTATAATAAACTAAAATATGAAGATTTAACGCAACGGAAGTTTAAAATAACGAATTCGTTAGGCTAGGAACAAAACGGGTCAAATTAGGGTTTTAAAAAACGGAAACGCCGGTGTTTTTAAGTTTAAATTCCTTCAATAATCAATAAAATGGTAATTTTAACATTAATTTAAGCATGCAATAGGATAGATTATAATAACATTATAACCAATATACAGATATTTTAAGAAAAACGAGAAATTAGGTTTTTGGGTGGTACGGTTTTGGATCAAAATGAAAATGAGCATGAATTGAATATGAAACTTAACAAGAAGTATATTTAGTATCATATTAACATTATAAGAGTGTAAAGGAGCAGGAATTATAATCCTTAAAACTGGTTTTGAGCTTAAGCTTAAAACGGGTTGAAAATCGGACTTTTAGCTTCGTACAAGCCCTTCGAATAACGACTCCCGCTTCCTTTCTGGTTTCTTTTTCTTCACTTCTATTCTTGGGACTTCTTAGGATCTATTAGAATTCATATTGAGCAAAGTATTGCTGCTATGATGGGTTATAGAGGAGGAAGTGGGGGATGAGTAGAAATGAAGAGTTTATGGTCCTATTTATAGTCAAATGACCCTTAAAGGCCAAGGTATGCTTATGATCTGATATGGGACGTATGTAAGGGCTAGAGGGTGTAATAAGTATTAACAAAAGTTAGCAAGTGGTTTGGGTTAAAACGGGTTAAAAATGAAGAAATGAGGTCGCGGGTTCCATTTGGTACGGTTTAGGGTTTTCTTGACTTTCTTTGCTTATAATTCGTGTACATTGGACCAAGATTGATAGATTATTGATCCTAGGTAGTATATAATGGATTACTAACGAGATTTGATTAGTGGTTTAAGCTAAAATGGGTCGAAATGAAATAAACAAGTCGTGGTTTGAATTAGGGCTCGTATTGGATTCATTAGGGTTTTCTAGGCTTTGATTTCTTGCACATTGCCAAGTTAGTGATAGATAATGATTTGTAAACTCATTTTATGAGTTTACAATGATATTTGATTGGTTGTTCAAGATTGAAATGGTTAAAAACGAGTAAACGAGTCGAATGATCCATTTAGGTACGTTTAGGGTTTCTCGGATTCGATTTGCATATAGTTGAAGTAAAATGATGAAATGATGATTGTATATGATTGAGAATGTTGTAATTTAAGTTATTACAACTTATTTGAGTATTGGTTTAGGTTTACAATGGATAAAAACGAAGAAACGGGTCATAGTGTAGTATTTAGCTCGGGTTAGGGTTTATGAGTTTTGAATTAGGGTTTTAAGAGTAAAAATGTGTATGAAAGTTTATGAATAGAATAATTAGGGTTTACACATTGTATATTGAGTGTAGTAGCTTGTACACAAGTGATGGTGAAGAAATTAGAATGAAAACGGAGTTAAAACGGCTATTTTGGATATCGTGCATTAATGACTTGTACACTATGCTTTGAAAGCTTGTACTTGACTTGGAGGGAGTTTATATTTCAAATGAGATGTTATATTACTTGTATATATGCTTTAGTATCTTGTGCATTCACTTTAGATGTTAATCTTTCATGGAATTTAGGGTTTAGAGGTATATGATAACGGTTTAAAGCCCGTTTTGATATAACGTTGCGAATGGTACATTATAGGAATAATGTACTTTGTAATAAGGATATGATGATATTGACTTGACATATTGTGATGTTTGCTTGACATATATGAAGACAAGATTGTCATAGATAGGTTGCGTGAGCTCGTCTACTTTAGTTATGTAAGTTACATGACATACTGAGATATTGACAATGCAAGTAATGTAATAAAGCAAAAAATTTCCCCGTATAATTGTGATAATAGTAAAATAGGTTGATGAAAATTCTGAGTTGTTATATATTTTGTGGCCTAAATACTAACCTATCATACACATATGATACACACAACACACAACACAAGAGATACAAGATAAATGATTATCACAACCGTGATGACACAACTAAACTAATAACACTTGAAGCTTTACGTCTTCGTTAGTGTTCAACACTAAAGATTGGAATGAGTTGATCACTTGTAATGGATTATGAAACAAATATAATGATCAAAGAATATGAAAATGATAAAAGCTAGAGAGAAAAATATTTATGAAGAGTTGTCTAAAATGGAGACTTAAGGTTGCTATTTATAAGCAACATTTAAAATTCAAAATCTGTACCAACCAGCGGTCGCACAGATCCACGGATCCACCATAGCTTGGATTCGTCCTTTGGTTTTGCTGGACCCGTAGGGTGCAGCTGGACATGTTTTGTCTTTTTATGATTAACCCCAAATCTTAACAAAATATTTTTTTGTACTTATAAATCTAGTTTATTAGATTCTTCTAGAAGTAAAATATTTCTTATCCCTAATAAGGAAAGATCTTCTAGATTTGGGAAGATTCAGAAAGATTTAAAAATATTGTTTTCACTTATGGTTAATCCTATTTTTTCTTACATTATTAACATAACTAGCTTATAATTAATCATGTGTTTATTTAAATTATTTAATTATAAAAGGTTTATGCAAATGATAATTTTTCTTTGATCATTAACTATGTTTAATAATGCCATATTCATACCTTAAGTGATTTGTCATCGTCAAGTAAACTTTTGACTAAATAACTTATTTACGTAAACTTTTACGTAGTATAACATTATATAAGATCATTAAATATAAATATCCTTTTTACGCAAATATTTGTATTAAAAATCTCCCCCTTTTGATGATGAAAAAATATAAACTCATGTATATTTATAAGTTACTAGATAAGTATTTAGTGGATGAGTTTACATATCTTCTCCCCCTTTTTGTCGAAGCAAAAAGTGTTGTAGAGGCGATCCTTGCAAGTCTTGTTTTGACTAATGCTAAGTGACTTGGTGACGAATGTAAAGTAAAAATAAAGACTATATTGCAAGTGCTCCCCCTTGGTGTATGCTCCCCTTGCTTGGGGCACCAAGGAATCGAGCTATGGATGTGTGCTACAAAACAAAGTTAGTAGACAAACAAATATATATGACAACAATACAAAGACATATATCACAATAATGTTAAATCTATTATAAGGTAAATTAACATAAAACTTGGCTTTA
>BQNB010045943.1:0-43996 GCA_026074375.1 Tanacetum coccineum | reverse complement strand
ATACAAATAAACCGGTTTTAAACAAAACATTTTACAATCAACTTAGGCTAAGGTTTTATTAATGACAAAACATAACAAACCATTTTTCTCAAACCTCTTATTATCTCAAAACATGATTTCTTTACTATCTCCTAACTTTGTAGAAAAGCACATGCAACTTGAAAAAGCGTACAAATCTTTTTAAACCCTAACTTTACACAAAATCGTCTTACACTTATTAATTTAATTACTTCATTTAGTATATAATCAAATACAGCAAATCCAACAAAAATCTCATAAGATTACATAAGATATCTCAAGATTTTTGCAAATCGAAATCCGGATTTAGTTATTGTATTCCGATGCCCTTAGTTTTTTTAAGTCGGTGCCCTCTATCAACAGCACCGGCAGAACCGGCATACATTAAACTTTTTGGCTATAAATACCAAGCTATTTCTCATGTTTTCACACACCTTTCACACACATTTTCTCTGCATTTCTCACTCATTTAGATCAGTAGCAATAGTCATTAAACACCCTCATTCTCATGTGATCATAATGCTTCTAACATTCATCTTGTTGTAAACATACTCTTATGATGATCCAACCAAAGCAAGCCTTGAAGATCTTGCCATTTCCATCCACCATCAAACATACCCATATGAAGATCTACAAGATTGGAGATCTCATCATCTACATCCATTTAAAGGCTTCTCATCAATGGAAGTTAATTTAGATTAGGCATTCATATCCATTAGACACATTTGTCGTGGATCATCATTGTATACTCATTTGTATCATCTTTTGTACCATTTGATTTAGACTAGATGGTTTATGTGTTTGTGCCATAAAACACAAGGTTTGTTATGTTGGGCCATAAAACATAACGGGGTTTTGGGTTGGTTCTACCCTTTGTGTAAGAACCCGGTATTTAGCTTTGTACCGGATAAAGTGTAAGCGACGATGGGTTGGTTCTCCCGGTGATTAGGACTCGGTATTTAGCTTAGTACCGGATAAAGTGTAAGCGACGTTGTGTAAGGTTTTCTCCGCCGAAAAGGGAGCATGTTGATCTAGTGAAGTAACTCTCGAGTTGGGTACTCGGGGAGTGGAGTAGGGCGGAGAGGAGCTCCGTGACCGAACCACTATAAATCATCGTGTTCGGTTTGCTTTCTCTTTACATATCGTTATTTCTTTACTTTATAATTATGCTTCTGTTATTGCTTGATGTTTATGCTTGTTTACTCGATATAGTCATGGACTATTATTAGTACTTTTCCTATTAAGTCACGATTGTTCGGGCATTTGATACAAAAAGTTTTTAGATTTTAATCGGAAACGTATTCACCCCCCCTCTACGTTTTCCACAATTGGTATCAGAGCCATGTGGCTCTAGTTTTCAAAACAAATGGTTTTCAAAACCGAGTACGATCCGTGTATCAAACTATCCGAAAAGCGGGACTTAATATGAAAAGTATGTCGTTGTTTTATTCTTAGAAGTCTTGATTGTTGAATATCGTTGTTATACAAGCTTGAATAAGGTCTAAAATCTGTTATATAAGTTTACCTTAAAGCCTACCAAGTGTTGACTCTTTTCGTCGGGTCAAAATAAGCGTTTTTGGAAAATTCGTTCAGACCGGCGGTTCTGTTCGATAACAAGCCGGTTCCATTCAAGGAACAGAACCGGCCAGCCGGTTCTACAGTACGCTTTACAAAAATTTGATCAACTTCAAAAGGTCATAAAAACTTAACCGTAAATCCGTACAAGTCGTGCCACCTATCGTTTCGAAGATAATTGAGTCTAGTTTCTAATAAAGTAGGTTAGAGGTACTGATTATAAGTTCAAGTAAGTCGAATTTGCAAAATACCACAAAGTGTCCAAAATTTCAAGTTTTGTATTAACATAGAAACTCAAACCTTTGAGTCGGGCAATTTTGGTTGGTATCCTTTGAACTTTGATACATCCTTCTTTGAAAATAAAGTAATTTGGCCATTAATCAAGCTTGGTATACATCGTCATACTCATCGCAAGGCGAAAAGAATTTTTCGTATGATATGTTATATGATTAGTCGTTCTAGTTTGCATTGCTTGTATATATTGATTGTATGCTTATCTCTCATTACATTTGAGCTTGCTTATCTGTGAAACATAAATGTCAACCTTGTCATGTATTTTCCTTCGCTTGTATGTCAATTTTGATTCTTAAAAGAAACAATATAGTTTCAAAAGGGGTGTTTGGGTTAACTCATAATTTTGTCAAAAATGTTTTTTTGTAAATGTTTCGGTATCTCTCATTAGTAAAATTAATGACTTGATGTGTGATGTGCTATATGACTACTTATTTGCCTTGTTTACATCTTATCTTTGCGTCTTGTTTGTTTATGGATCATAAGTGTCTTGTTTGGCATATTTGCTCATTTGTTTGTCATCTTTATGTTTTTGCACAATAGGGCTTATGCTAGGTCTTGTGCTCCTCATATAGACATATATATCTTTGTTTGCATATGATATATCAAAATCATAGATCATCTCAATTACTTAGTAAAACCTTGAGAAGAAGACTAAGTATGCTAGATAAGTGTTTTGACAAATATCGTCATAAAAATTATACACATTAAAGTGAGATTGGCAACTTGATTGTTTCATCCGAAATACTCAAGTAAAGATGAAGTGTAGTGATGTCTTGTTGTAGCTTTAAATTTTTTTCAAAGCGGGTCAAAGTAATAAGTCATTGTTTTGATTCAAACGGGTCAAAACTAGTGTTTGGCAAAACCCATAAAGAACGATTTCGCAGTTCATTTAGACCAAGTGTGCCTTTGATATTTAAGCATGCATTTTAAGAATAAATTCTAAAAGTTCTCGTTAATTACTCTTTCACTTATGACTTATAAATACCAAGTACTATATTAATAGGGAATTTCATAATCATATGAGGCCTCTCCGGAGTGTCGTACCGACGAGTTGTGGATTTACGATTTAAAGTTTCCTGACTCCTCATACGTTCACTACATGACCTCTAAATTATGATAGCCCGAACGATAGTATGATGACCCATTCAAAAGTAACTGTTCCAAATTACATCCTCTAAATATCAAACTGTAATAAACATGCCAATTGGTGAACCACCTGAGTTTAGGAAGTAGTGCCTACATGGTTTTCATGTTTTTTTTTCAAGATATAGAAGTCAAGTTTCGGTCATGGCATTTCCGCCAAAGGTTTTAAACATTCTTTGTCTTATTGAAAAAGGAGCATTTCAAAAATACTTTGTTAAATTTATCTACACATTATGACATTGTCATTTCATCTAGTCAAATCTCCATAACCACTAGTTCACCAACTTGTTCTCCATATCTCAAACACCACTAATGTTATGTTTTTCATACTAGTTGTAAATATGATCTTTCCTTCGTTAGTCTATCATGACATCTTGCTTTGCAATACATGTGTTGATTGAATGTTCTTGTTTGATTATTTGTCTTGTCATTATTTTTGGTCTTTGATAGCTATTTGATTAATTGTCAAATGCGTAATCCTTAAGAAAGGTTGTGTTTTTAAAATGCTTTCATGCTTTTATTGGTGATACTAAATATTAAGGCTTAAACATGACTTGCATGATTCTTGCATATTGAATTAATTTTGTCTCTTATATGACGTCTCGTATGATCTCATTATTTATCATTTTGATATATGATGATTTTGATTTGAATATGTCTAGGTTTAATAGTTCTTGTTCCTTGTTGGCTTTCCTTTGTTCTATTCGTATGACGTTCTAGTTTATGCATGCTCAATTATAGCTTACATGATATTCTCATCTTGCTCCTTATATGTCAATGTTATATGATTTATTTGCTACCTGTGCATTTATGTTATGTCTAAATATTTTAGGAAGTCTGAGATCTTCATTTTGAAACCGTATTGTTTTAATTAAGAACTAAAATCGAGAACAAGCGAATGAACAATGTAACAAGGTTGATACTTATAAACGAACTCAAATGCAATAAGAGATCTCGTGCCTATTTGTTTCCTTTGGCTCGTATCCTTCGCATCATTGTTAGTGCAATTGATTTTATAATCTAAATGATCTTCTTTCTTATGCTTGTGTTTGGTTGAACTACTTGGAACATGCTCTTGTATAAATGTTATTATTTCTCATATTGTTTATGTCTGAATCCTTGAATGATTGTTTGTAAACTGAATCGTTTATGCTTGTGGTTGGTTTTTATGCAATTCATACTTCTTCATTTTCATTTTCTTGTTGTATTAAGGAGCGTTTGGAATAATCAAGATATGTAGGGTATAAGCGTTGAATCTTACCCATGGGATTTTGGATTAATCTAGTATGACCAATTGATCAACAATATAAGTGAAAATCAGGGTTAGAATTCATTTTGTTCAATACTAGAGGATTTTAGATTTTAGGAGCCTTGGCTGCTGCAAACCGGTTCTGTTTGCAGCAAAGCCGGTTCTGTTGAACCAATGGAACCGGCTAGTCGGTTCTACAGTAGGCATTTTTGCCGTTTGGGGTAGTTAACTTTTTAATACGACACTTAAATTAGATTATTTAGACTTGTATTAAGGTCGCCCAATAGTTGGTTTTGATCTATCTAGCTCTTAAGTCCTTCAAAATTTCATTGATCTATCCAATATTTTTCGAACGCATACTATGCCTTGTTTAAGATAGTTTCAACCTATGACCTCTTCATTTCTTAGTTTTTTCTATTTGTGTGTCTATTTGAAAACATGTTTTGTTCATACATATGTCTATCTATGTGTCTACTTGTTAAAGTCATTCGTGTGATAATACTTGAAGAAGTTTTTCCTTCATACTTGTTGGTATAAATGTTTGAACTATCATATTGTGAAATGATATTCTTGCTTTTATCTTACACTAACTCGTTTGGATTTGTGTACGATTAAGATTGATTTCTTTATCAAGATAATTTATGCTCATTCGTACATATATCATACCTTAATCCATATCTCTTTCATTACATGTCCATACATGCATATTCGTCATCACTACTTTACTAATAAGCATACATTGTTAGTTGCTTGCATTGTCATCACCATCTTCCGCCACCTATTTTACTACACACAAAATTGTCATATCTATCATCTCCATTGCTTCATCAACCCAACAAGGTAAGATTTTGAGTTAAACTCTTTTACTAACTTAAGTCTTCTACCGAGTCTTCAGTACAAAAAGAATCGTCAAGAATCCTTCCTCCACCACCATCGTAACCACAACCCTACCAGTGACTCAAAACCAATTCAACTTATGAAGGATAAATCACCTTCTACATATCTTGATACTCATAAGCTCATTTGCCTATATTGTCAAAAGCCAAGTGAATTTCGTAACGAAATGCGTCTTATTCCCAAACACATCCTTTCAACCTTAACAACCTCGCCACCAAAACCAACCACGATGGTGCAAGTAATAGGATTATACGTTTTAGCTTACTTTTCTAGGAGTTCCTTTTAGTGAATCATATTTCATTTTAGTTCTAGAAGAGTCATATCATATCATATACACATCTTATTCTATATGACTTCCTCGAAAGACGAAGTACATATTTCACTAAGTTTTCTTTTTGTAGGTTCAAGCATATACACTTTGTGGTATATGGCTTACTCATCCAAGAATGAAGTTTGCATCATTCATTTTTATTTTTGTAGGTTTATTTTGACACCCTCGAGCAAGGGGGAGAATTCGTCAAGAAATCATATTGAGTCGTCTATACACTTGTTGTATATGACATATTTATCTACGGACAAAAGCTATTATTGCACTAATCGTTTGTTTTATAAGATCATACTTGACGCCCTTAAGCAAGGGGGAGCTTCCGTCGAGCTTTCATAGCATGCATATTATATATACTTTGTTGTATATATTTTACTCGTCCAAGGACGAATCTAGTTTTACACTAATTTTTGTTTGTAGATTTTTTCATATCTTGATGCCTTGAACAAAGGGGAGCACTCGTCAAGGGGGAGCATGCATGCATTCATCATCATTCTTACTCTTCGAAAATCCTTTTGTGTTTCGGCCAAAAGAAAGATGTCATTTTCTTCATCATATAGTTTTCATATTTTTATGTTGCACGAAACTAACCGTTTTGTAGGTAAAGCTTTCAAATTTGATCCATGGATCCACTATAGACCAAGGACATTTACTTAGAGATTCAACAACATAAGGGGTTAGAGTATACTATTTAACTTCACTAGGGATGATGCAAGCTCGCCATTTCAATGAAGTTAAACTCCAAGGACACACCCTTTTTGTTTTGACAAGTGTAAACGGAGAAAGGTAATGTAAAGGTAGTACGCGGATGCAAGTAACTTTACATTTTATGAAATATTACGTTTACATGTTTGTTTGTCATCAACAAAAAGGGGGAGATTGTTAGTGCAAATATTACGATATTTAATCTACACAGTCTCGTTTGTATTGTTGATGACAAACACGTAACTTGTAATACATAACGTAAAATGTATAAGTTACTCGTAATCGTATTTTGTCTCAACATACATCAACATCTCTCCATGTCTCGACTCCTCGTATGTTACAACACAGGTTCGTACATGTTTGTTATGTTGCATTATGATCAAACCTCTTTTCACATTTTGCATTCACAAGTATTTTTATACAAATGCATCTTTTTATTTTTATACTAAGTTTTACATCTAAATATATATTTTATTTAGACATGTAAACTTTATTTTGTCAAAACTCAACTAGACTTTTTATTTTTACATGTACAAGTTTGCTTTCACTTTTAAGTAAAAGTAAAATGCAAAATAAAAGTAAAAATAAAATATTTTCAGAATGGAACCGGCAAAGAGAACCGACGGGAAACGGAAGAACGGGAAAAATAAAAATAAAAATAATAGAGAAAGTTGTACAAAATCTTTATAAAAACCATAACTTAGCTACCAAAAATTCATCTAAAACTTATATCATTGAGATTGTACTGTACACTATAGCATCTCAGTTCCAAAATTGCTTCTAAAGTGCACTGAAGCATAAATCATAAGTCGCGATGAATGTAATCTCATACGATGTACTACAAGATATTCTCCAGATGTCACTTATAGCAACATTCAAAGAACTAGCAGGATGTCAAAGATAGCTTTGATCAACTACTCAGTCATGCACTTGAAGTTTTGACACATACTGTCTAGCACTTTTAACCATCTAGTCAACATGCATGAAAAAGCGTGTCCGTCTATGGCATAATATTTAACACACCATGTCATGCACTAGCAATTTGAGCACGTTTACAATCATCCTTAGTGCCACTAATAAAACTGCACAAGTCTCCATCTCTACCGTCCGTCTTCAGATTTCTGCGGCACAAACCATTCAATCTATATACTAATACTGAATTCATTCATCTGACTAAGGGGGTGGGGGGGGGGGGGGGAAATAATTTACATTCATCTTTCTATCACATAGATTCCAGCAACTCTCTAGAATTAGGGCAATAGCACATCTACAAATCACAAATCACAACACAACACTTAACCAATATCTACAAATAACCAGTGACATAACTCAACTGAACTAGCTCACAACAATCTCTATACACTTTATACCATCTATATTAAGATCCGAGTACAACACAAGAGCGAGTTTTTATCTACACCTTCCACATATGAATGATCGCATTAAACAATGGAATGAAAGATACTTACACACATATCATGTTCGGATTCAAATACCCGCGGACATCATGAGAGTATGCATTACAAGTGCAATTAAGCATACGCAAATATTGAAACAGAGATCACACTGAACAAATTCAATGCACATCATTACTAACCCATCCTACAATCAGCTCATCAATACTACGACATATCATCTACCTCATATGCAACCGGATCTTACGAAATGATTACGAGATTAAATCTGCATCATCTACTATTACCAGTTACAAGACTGTGCTATCTGCATATGAGAGATTCAATGAGAAATGCTTCAATCAATAATTTGCGTATGAGGTTAATATTTGGGAAGGAGAGAGGGGGGGGGGGGGGGGGGTCTATCGGGAGTGATTACAAGATCACACAAATTCTATGAACAAAATACTGAAACGCCACTCAAATAGACTCAGTTTTATAGGAGGGCGTAAGAAGAAACAAGACATCCAACGTCTAACTCACCTCGAGACATGCATCAGTGCATATAGTCCAGTGTCATGCCGCAGTTGTTCTCTATCATCGTATCCTATGAACACAGGTGTTATATAGACTTCTCTGGAATTGTATGAAACATGAATAGCTGGCTTGTAGATGGCATGGAGTATATGACTTCGCCACAAATCAAAACCTATCAACGTAGCCATTATTGATTATAGAACTGTCTGTAATCGCGAGTCACATCGACTAGACAATAATGAGTAATTCGAAATGACCATGGTTGCGGCGAAGTCATGAAAGTAGTCATGTAATGTTGACCACTTTGAGTTGTCTGTAACACGAACTTATGACAAGAAGATTGGCAGACATCTAGTATGTTATCGATGACTTATGTACTGTAGATATGACAAGTGAAAAGCTCGAAGATTCAGTATATAGTAAAAAAGGTTGTCATGGAAGTATTCGTTAAAGCACCGACAGATTGTTATGACTCAGGTAGTTAACCTCTACAGCACTCGGCTTGTTACCTAAAACCGAGATATTCTAGGCAGCTGGAGGTATTAAGTATACCTTTAGGAACAAACTGGGCAATGCACACAGTCGGGAGACAATAAGAGTGATCAGCACAGACGACGTTTGAGGGATTGATGATAGCAGTGCTTTCAGCAGAAACACTAGTCTAGTGCATTTAACTCTGACAATGCGCAGAATAAGGGACAGGATCGACAGTTTGAACTGGAATCTTGAATGCTGAAAGAGACTGAAGAAAAGCTATATACTGAGGATTGATATGGACGTACGAATATCATACGCTAGTCCTATGGACGATGCGAGACTCTGGAGTAGGGCGGCTAGAGATAAGGCTAGCGTATACCTAATTGTAGTCACTACTGAATCAGAAAGCATGTGTTGACTGTTGAAACTCAAAACATACCACAGTATAAACTACAACTCGATGCATTTCGGTATTTAACTCACATCCGCCTCTCTTTACCAATCGTTATTTCTATACTTTAAAATTATCTTCTGTTATTGCCTTAATGATTATGAGCGACAATAGTGTGTTAGCTCAGCATCTACCACAAACCTGACCTCATCAAAATAATGGTGTAATAATGAATTCGAGGATGGACTATATCCAGTATATGCTGATGACTCACTTCACATTTTATACGAGCTATCGTGAGCGTCGAAGTCAATGCCTTGCTAACATAATATGCTAACACCCTTTTGTTTAATAGCTGGAACATTACTAAACATAAGCAACATAAGTTATGAATACGATCTTCGCGATACATTATCAGATCTAAGGTATTATGACAATGAAGGACACAGTCTATCTATCACTCATGAACTGAAACAGAGAAATGAAGTATACATTGGCTCATGCGAAGTTTGCTCAAATTGACATCGAGAACGTCAGTATCGCACAAGAGACAGCCTGTCACTCATCACTCAGACATACTGAGAGCTGCCAGAAGTACACTGAACGAGTTCTTCACATATCAATATGTATCATCATATGAAAAAAAAAGTAGCATTATCACATATAAACATCAATAGTCTAACTTCTTCATCTGAGAGTATTATTGTACTTAATACTCAGTCAAATGCACATCTACTCAAAACTAAGCAGCTTTAACAACATAGGGTTATATACTGGACGTACTGGTTTGAAAATTCTACAATCTATCTGAAAAGATGCTGAGGTATTCTCACTGGACAGGTACATCTAAGGTGCTGCTTTAGACACTATCATTTCATTTATTAGACTCTTCGTTCTTCTGACAATATACTACAAGATACATTGCTACGATCTAAGCGTATTCAGATCATCTCGTTCAAAGATAAAACACTATGCTATATAGCATATAAGTAGTGACTTCTAGACATAATCTAAGTACCGAACTTATTTTATTCTGATAGCGATGTTTATCAAAACTATACCTCTATTTCGTGTGCCTAAGACTATTGCGCATGCCATGACTACATTAGCTACCATATACACTACGTATTGTGGTACTGGAATCTACATAGAGAGAGCTCTTATAGGAACACATTATGGCGACAGTTTTGTAAATCTACAATAGTACTCCTCGAACGTACTTATACTCAAATTCCATTATAAACCTATGTCTATCTTTAGAGACAGGGGCTAGCACTTATTGCGGACTATATTCGAGGAGCATTTAGAAGCATGTTTATGGACATTATGATGTGCGGCGAACAATTTTGATGGCAACACTTTGATTAACATCTATATTGAATTATGGGAGTAGTAACCAAATAGTAAAGAGACACTCATTCTTGAGAAAGAGAGTAGATCAAAATTGGATATAGACTTAGTCAAACATTACGACTACACATATCAAAACAGTCTTTACGAACTTTTTAAACCACAAACACAGAAATATCTTGATTAATTGTATTTTGACAATGAAATTCGAAAGAAATTATGGAGAAAATCATTTGTCAAACACAAACCAAATATTGTGAAAAACATTGGATTTTTGCCTACTCAAGCTTTTATAAATAAGAGTAGACAAGCTTTTCATATTGTTAAACACAACATCACTAATTTTCAAACAATCATTCACATGGATTGGCAAAGTTTTTAGAACATCGGTTGGACAAACCAATTACTCATGAGATAACTGTGCTTGTAAAAGTTCTTTTAATGCCTCTTGCTGAAAAGATAAGAGTAAATGCTAGTGAATTTGAAAAATTACTTAAAGAAGAAATGTTTAAGGATTTACAGTACGTTCAATCTCTTAAAAAAGAAATTGTCGCACTGTAATCTGATAAAAATGATTTACAGTACGTTCAATCTCTTGAAAAAGAAACTACTACCTAGAGGAAGCTAAAAAAATGCACAACTTTAGAAAGACAAAGCTTTGAATTCATAACCTAGTATGATTACTCCTGCTAAATTACCAAACACTGCTAGTGGTAGCAAACCGAAACCTAGGAACTACAATCAACAAACTAGGAATTGGCCACCATTAATGAGTAGTCGGGTAATAGACAAAGATGTTCACATAGCAGAAAAACCTAGGAATCAAAAGCCTTTCTTGAAGTCAAAACACTTGGCATGTCCCACATGCAAAAAATGCATTTACATTGTAAATCACGATGCGTGCATTTTGAAATACCTCTCTGAGGTGAATTCTCGTGCCTTCGCACAACACAATCCCATAATACAACAAAGAGATACGTACCCGTAGAAAAGAAAAGCAATTCTAAGAATCATGGCAGTCAGATCCCCATAGGACAAAGGTTTTCTCCAAATAAGTCTTTCGTTGTGTATGTGAAAACAACGCCTCCTAGATTCGGTCTTACATGGAAACCTACCGGTAGAATCTTTACTTATGTTGGTTTTAGGTGGATTCCTACTAAGAAGACTCTTATTTGTGCGAATTCCTCATCTTTGATAGTACGTTGCCATTAGGAAAAGAAACATGTACTCCTAACACTGTTATTTGTGCGAATTCCTCATCTTTGAGTGTAGGTACTTCAATGGCTTCTGAACCCATTTCTTCCAAGGGTTCAAAAATGTAAATATTGTACCATCTTCTACACATGTTCAAATACAAATTTTTGATTATTTTAGAAAATCTTCAGGAAAACAAAATACAAAAATAGAAAATATTCAAAAAGCAAATACAAAAACAGAAAGTTTTCAAAAACCAGATACAAAATTAAAAATGACTAAAATACCAAAAAGAATCTTCTCGACATGTCTCTTGGAATCGATAACATTTACGTACCTAAAAATGATGATTAATATTGTCACGGGTACGTAAATGAAGTTCGAGCAAGAGTTCAAATGTTTTCAAAACATGTCTTCTAAATTTTTCAATGGCTTATGTATAATTCAGTACATAACCCGGTCCTCAAAGAAAAGAAAGTGTACGTTTCAGTGCGCTTTATCTTAAAAAGAAGAAAATTCTTCTTATAGTCCTGAGCAATTTTTCAAAAAATTTCTTGCTCGGGACACACGACTTCTAAGTAAATATCAGCTTAGGACTCGTTCTTTAAATAAAGAAAAGTGTGCAATCATGTACATTTATCCTCACAACGAGAAGATAACAACTTCTCAGACTTGAGTTGACACAAAAAGTCAATTCAAATACATTCAAATTCTTTAGAGATCAAGTAACATTGGTTTTCAATACAGTTGAACACAATTTTCAAGAATTTCTCAAAAGGTTTTTCAAAGTCTTTTAAAATTGTGTGTTCAACACTCCCTCCTCATAATACTTTCAAAAGTCGAATCATTTTTTATAAGTGGATCAATTTTTGAAGGGGAGCTTTTAAAACCAAACGCCTTTTAATGTTGTTGGATACATCTCATAAAACTCAAATTTTATGTATCCAAAACATTCAGTAGATTTGAAAGTGGTAATTCAGTGTCAAACTCACGTAGAGACTGAGCACAATTTTTCAAGACTATATAGATGTCATTTCAAAATTATGTGCTCATTTCTCCTGCACCATAGTACACAGGGTATTCTTGAATACTCATTCGCTTATCTTCGGATAACGTCCACTGAGGAAGGGTTTAGCATTCTATTACTTATACTACGTGTGTTATACCAAGGCATCTTAACTTCATACTCAACATATTTGTGGTGTTTTATCCTTTTCACAAAAATGTCATATTTTCTATATGGTGACACACATTTATTGTTGAGGGGGAGCAATCAAAAAAATGTTCCATAATATTCATGCTGCTTAAACATTTTTCTCCACACACGCTTTTCAGAAAATGTCATTGTAATCAATTGGTATGAAAATACTAAGTGATTTATTATTTCCATAGGGGGAGAAAATGTGATTAAAATGTGATTTAGATGAATGTGATCTTTAAGACTATAAGTGTGTAAATCTTTCCTCCATGTGCGAAACAGTTCCAAATATCGATGCACATGTGTAGGGGGAGCATTTCAAAAGAAAGAAACTCTGAAAGTGTTAAATGTTCTAATTTCTATCAAACACTTTGATTGATTTTCAATGGCTTTATGGTGATGATCAAATACCCAACAACCTATCAATTCATGACGATTCTGAAGTCATAAGGTGGTTAGGTTAGGTATTAGTCATATGCTCCAACCAGAACCGAATGGATCTACCCAAGGACACTACATAGTTAGAAATAGCAATCTTTAGGTGTGATTGGAGATGAATGAGAATAAGGGAATAATGCCGACTAAGGTTGAGCTAACACTGGAACTATTACAACAAGGTGTTGGTAATGACGTCTTGGTAAGCATTGAAGGGGTTGAAGAATGAAAAAGAAATGTATGGATAAAGGGTCTAAAGAAAGAAGCCCTCCACAAACATTTAGGCAAAAACCGGGTCAATACATATGCAATCAGTTTTCACAAAGATGAATTCTGGTATTGAAGAATGACATCATAGACCCAGTGATACACTGCACAACCCTTTCCAGCCATTCGAGTTTCTCTCAAAAGAGACTTGTCTTATTTGCTACGAAGATATACACGTTGTCTATTGACTTCTCACTCTGATATTATTGATATTGAATAGGTGGCAGTTAGTATAGCCTCTGATTACTAAAACCAAAGTGCACTAATCGAGTCTTGAGCCAAGAGATCAATCTATAAATCTTACTAGGACACATTTCCTGATAAACACTTGTTGTTCAACATCTAGAACACAAGTGATAACAAAGAGTCCCACGCATTGTCCTTGTGATTTTTCCAGAACATCTGAGTGATACTCTTTCGTAGTGACGATAGAAATTCTTCCGGTGTCAACATCAAACAGCACTACGGTAGGTGACTTGCTAGATTCTATATGAATCAAACTTGTGATAAATGGATATCGATTTTGGTTTAGTAAATGAATTGACGACTTAATCAGTAAGATAGTAACTAACTGATTCACTCTTATCATGTTGTCTGCTTTGAGACGTTTTGGTAATGAGAACAAGCTAGTACAGTGAATCTAATGCATCTGTGTTAGAGGATCTAATACTTCAAGCTGGAAATCCTGTCAAGGAGGTTCTTCTAAATTGAACCTACCTGATCACAGGTCGGTCCTCATAAAACTGGAGGTTAACGCTACCAAACTTTAACGAATAACAAAGCCATATTCGTCCATACATGTTTATTACTAACCCTAAAATGCAGGTTTAGACGACGGCGTAGCAACCTCATTCCAGTTGAGTCGGATTCACAACCACATGCTCATACTCAAGTTACAAAGACATACCACAAGCATCAAGATTCAAGAATCAAGAAAGCTAAAGATCATACATGTTACTAAAGTCTTTCGCAAACTCTGATATTCAAGATCTTCCTTAAAGATATCAAGATTATCAAGACAAAGATTGTCAAGGGAGATTGTTAGCAAGCTTTCATGATGATGCATAGTATGAGCATGTTGGTCAAGACACAAGATCGCAAGATGGCAAAGATGATAAAGGCACACATGGAAAAGATTTAAAGATCTTGAGATTAAAGACAAAGTCAAAAGACAATGACAAAGGCTCAAGATCAAAGATCACACAGTATACAGGAACAAGCCTACAACAAAGATAAAGACTAAGACTCAAGAGCATAATGACAATGCAATCTCAAGGAGTTCAATGACAAAGAATTCAAAGACCTCGCTTTAGGGGAGATTGTTATCCTCAAAAATATTAAGTCAAACATGGAATCTTCGGTCTTTATTTCGTATACATTGTAATAGGTTAAGATAGGGGTAACAGGCTTATTTATTAAGCTAACTATGTACATGTTATAAGCTAAAGCCCAACCAAATCCGAGCCCGGCCCATAAGCATACCATAGGCGTCCTATATTATAAGCCTAGGTATAAATACCCTTCTCTACATAAGGAGAAGGGTTGGTTGTTCTTTCTTTTCTTATAGTGCAATCCAACCTTCTCTTTTTCTCTCTACCTTCTCTTTACTTTCTCTCTCTACATCTCATCTTATTTCTTCTTATTTTCTATTCAATCTATAATTGTGAAGTAAAGTGATTATTGGTCATGACATACAATGTAATTATTTGAAATCTACTAAAGCACCACTCTTAAAAGGTATTTAAGAAAACATTTCACTCGTACAAATGTTTGTCACAAAGGATTTTGATTCATCCAAATTACTACCATCTCTGAAACACGAATGCCGGGATGAAAATTGTTGTCATAATCACACAATTAACCAAATTATCAAATATAAGGTTCTCGTTCTCGTATCAATCTTTTTATCTCAAAAGGAGTCTTTTAGACGACGATCATACAACCAAACAAATTGAGTGATAACATTCCTAGGCGAGTTGCTCCTAAGGAGACAAATGACGTAATCCGTCTCATCGAATATCTTCAAGAACGAAACGTTAAAAGTAACAGGCTTCCATGGTAAAAACAATGTCAATCCACATAGTGGATAAGAAGATAGTTACGTATAATATGCAAGGTAGGGTCATATACCTCATTAATGCCAGAATTAGCGTGGTGGAAAACGAGTTTTATGTCATATTACGATCGAAGTATGACAGAGGTAAAAGTACGCTTTAAACTGTGAAAGCGAGCTATATGTGCCATAAATGGTCTTCCAACAAGTCGGTTACCAGATGGAGTTCAACTTCTAGCTGAAAATAAGATGGTTATGACGTATCAAAATATTCCTCCAACAACGCCGTTGGGATAAACTAATCAACCACTGAGTGGTTATGTACTAATCGAGCACTCCAGCTTAAATTTGCAGCCAAAACGGTTGTAATATGACGAAATAAGATAGAAACGTGACCGATTTATAAGTCAATGTAAATAACAAAAGAATGAACGCCTCTATACTTCGTGCATATGCAGTCTATCTGTTGCTCGCTTTGAGTTCTGACTCAAAATCTATCGACGAGTCCTTCTCGGGGTTCTATTCAGGGTAGGGGTACGGAGAGTAGTTAGATGTACATCGCAACTCACTTACTGAATCATCAGTGTGTAAAGACGATCTCTAATGATATCCTAGTCCAGGAGGACTAGCAGTTCTGACAACGTCGGTCTAAAAATCAGAATACTAATATTTGTCGAGGTCTTCGACTGAATCGTATTATATACGGGAAGGTGAGGGATGTGACTTAGCGACTGTGTCCTAGTGAAAACAAAGACGTTCTTAGTCTATTAGATCATAGAACGGAAAGATAAAGATTAAATATAAAATGACATATTGGAATATAGGACGAACATGAATGCACAAAATATGAACGCACACGACCAATGCAACTTCAGGTAACCTTGTGCCTATGACTCCACCAAACACGATACTTGGTAACTATTCCTGACATTCCATGATTCTACCTGAATTAGACAGAGTTGATCAAGTTTCGTCTAATTAAGGTCAAATGATGCCATGTCCAGATTAGTCAACTCTTATCATGTTCGGTGTTTTATAAAAGTACTTTTTGGTTATAGTTGTGATTTTTAGTTTTCGAAACCTGGCATTCACTATAACCACAGCTCTGATACTAAATCTGTAACACCGAGTTAAAGCAGAAACACGGAGTGTGACAGCATAAGGCACAAGTACATGATAATAGTACAACACCATACATTAATTAAAACAAAAATAGTACATAATAACAATAATTGTCTTAGCCGAACATCGTCTTTAAAACATAAGTTTATAAGTTCACAAAAGCTTCATCTTAATTTTTCAAAGTTGAAAGAGACGACATGATAAGACTTCATGATGCATATGCCTTCACAAGAAATTTATTAACGATCACCTGAAATGCATGAGAAAACGGATCAACTATGAAAATAGTTGGTAAGTGCACGGGTTTTATGAAAATATAGTAAAAACCCATTTATAAATAAGTCCTCATGGCAAGAGTCCTATGAATCTATCCTATTACAAGTCTCGCCCATAAAATACTTGTAATATAAATACATTCACCTACACTTCCATGATAACGAACAGTGGAACGAGAGGTTGACGACCTCTAACAGCGCTACCCATAATATTTACACTCCTGAACAGTGGAGCTCAACAAGTACATATAAATTGGGTATGAACAGGAACCCAATGGGGGACTTAAACAGGTGAAGGGAATGAACATGATCCCACACACCTAACACTATATCTATGCACCTTACGTATTCACACAGAATACGAAAGTCTCGATTTAATAAAAGTTACACGTATTAGAATTATAATACATGAAGATTAATATTAACCAAGTCTTACATATTATAAATATAATATGCGAAGTCGAACAATGTACAAATTATACGTATATCATAAGATGATACGCGAAGTATCAATTCAGTAAAGTCATGCGTATATCAAAATAATAGGCAAAGTCTTAATATGGCAAACAACAGATTTAAAAATTAGTTCATAGTACGCAATATTCCCCAAAATAATGAGCAGTAAAACAGGGATCTTGCGAATACTCAAAATCACTTATCAAGTTCAAAAATAGTTCAAATAGTCTAATATAGTTTAAAATGTCCAAAATTTTCAAATTTTCCGAAATGTTCATAAAGCCCAAATAGTCAAAAATAGCTCAAAATGTTTAAATAGCTCAAATTGTCCAAATAGTCCAAAATAGTTCATAAAATAGTAATGATCATGCATTCCACCCCAAAAACGTATAAAACAATTAAAAAATGGGTCGTGAACTCACTTTTAACAAAGCGATAACACTAGCAGGAAATAAGCAACGAAAAGTCAAGAAAATAAGACAACGTAAGCCGAGGAAGCAACCTAAAAATAATGTTGCGCCTTAGGACTTATAAATATTACGCAAATAAATATAAATAAGTTTTTATAATAAATTAGCATTGTACTTTAGAGTTTTTAGTTTTTATAAAACAATTGGGCCCAAATTATACAAGTTATATACTTACAAGCCCAATATACATGCGTTGATAACGATTTCAGATTTTTATCAACTTCACATGCCTATATCTCTCAATTCGTGAATAGCCTCGATTCGGTTCTTATGTCTACAGAAAGGTAAATGGGTTTATTTTTCTGATATGTGGGTCCGACCACTTCGGTTTCTAAAAAATAAGGTCAAATGGTTAATGTACTAACAAGTACCAAAGCTGAAATTCCAGATTTCTATAGTCTCGGGAAAACGGCCGTATCTCCTAAACCGTATGTCTGTTAGGGCCGATTCAAACGTCAAAATCTAAGTTAGACAGTTCTCTACATGTTTTATTTTTACCCAAACAGTGATATCTATACAAATTTTTAGAGTTATAATCAAATGAAATCTGGTGTGCAGTTTCAGACACCCTTTACCGTTTATTTTCTAGTACATTCCTCGGGTATCGCCTCGACGAGCGCCACCCGGGGAAACGGAGCTAAAACACAGATCTAGGTCACTATATTTTTCTATAGTCATCAAAGTCCACAAAATTTTCTAGAATTTATTCACATGCTACTGATCCAATTATGTCTCAAATCCAATGTTTCAATTCAACTTTTATCAAGTTTCTAGTCCCAAAATTTCAAGTACAATGTCAATATTTTTACAAATAATCAATAAAGTATATAAATACATTTCAAACTCAGAAAATACAATAAAAATATAAATAATTTTTTTAAGTATACAATCTACATAATAAATGTCTAAATGGTTATTATTTATTTTTTTTCTTTTTTAAAGTAATAAAAAAACATAAAAACTTGATGAAATTTAAACCACATTAACCTCTAATATAATTTATATATATAAAATTCAACTAATAAGATTTTATTAGATTACTCCTCTTCTTAGAGTTTTTGGTTTCACAAAATTTTAACACATATATTTAATGTGTTTTTGTTTCACCACTAAATTTCTCAACCAAATTTATTAAAGTTTGCCAAAATCATGACAACTTTGGCTTTTTATGACCAATCCATGCAACGATTTTAGCCTCATGTTCAAAATCAAGGCAAGTGGTCCAATTATTTTACAATACAATTGTTATGACAAATGGGTTTGGAGATTCATATCACGGGATTAAATTATTATGGTGTCGTCTCATCATGTCTATGCATGGCTCCTCATTATATAAATATCTCCGTTTTACGTTACTCGAACGTGGAAATCCATTATTCGGGAGGTGCATATGCTTAATAGATCGTGGTGGTGGACCTGGATTTCCTCATGTCATATTCGTGTGGGTAATGGTTTTATCGCACGTCAATTTTGGAATGAAGTTTTGGATTTGGTGACACTCAACTTCGTGTTATTTTCTATGAATTTTGCTTTGGAGATTAATAAAGATTGTACTGTGGCTGATAAACTGCAATTCTCGGTTACCTCTTTCTCTTCGTCGTTCTGTTAGAGGAGGGTTGAATCTACTCATTAGCTCTTCTTTCAAACATATATTGAATCATTGTTGTCTAATATGGAGATAGAGTCGGTGTGGATTTATGGGAAGATGTTTTTTCGGGTCAAAGATGTATCGCATGTCTTCTTGATGAATGTTTTCTTTAGCCGAAAAGCCCGCTACTAGCTACTCTATGGGTTAAATATGTTCCAATAAAAATAAATATTTTTGCTTGGAAGGTTTTCCTGGATCCCGGTTGCCTACTCGATCCAATTTACCAACACCTCGATGTGTTCTAGTTCTAATCTTTTATGGTCCTCTTTGGCTCCTCTGCTCAGGAAGATTCCTCGCACTTGTTCTTCAGTTGCAGATTGGCTACGGATATCGTCAGGCTCGTATGCCGCTGGTGGAATCTATCATGGACGCCCCTTGGTTCATATGCTGATTGGCTTAATTGGTTCAATTCCATCAGATTAAGCTCTAAAGTTAAAGATTTGCTGGAAGGAGTTCTTTATATAAACTTGGTGAGCGTATGGATTTTCCGTAATCAGTTTCTCTTCTCAGTCGAAAGGCCCCTCGTAAAGATTTTATTTTTGACGATATTGTTTCGGCAGCTCTTCACTTGTGCCTTTATAGAATGTAATTGTACTTTTAGTTGGGATAGTTGGTTGCAACACCCCTATTTGATCTCTTTGTAATTCTTTTTCTAGCTTCTTGCTAGTTGGTTTTATAATAGTTGCCGTTCTAAAAAAAAATTGTTATGACAAAATTAATCCGAAACAATTTAATTACTTTATTATATAAAAGTTTTTCCCTTTTACCCCTTAACTTTCTTTTAACCTTTTCTCTTTATCCCCCCTTTCATCCCTTAACTTTATTTTTTCGGTATAAAGTAAAAAAACAACAACCATGCGCTCACTTGTGAACCCAACACACATTCCATACAAGGCTGCTAAAGAAAACTGCTTGCATAAATATTAAATGCATATAATTTTGGTTTCAACAAGAATACAAGTTTCTACATACTAAAAAATATTGTATAATCTCTAAGCTTAGTATAATCACGCCAAGTTTGATCTAAATCTGTCTTTAAATGACATTTTGACTCGTTCACTGCACACGATTAACGACGCCCAACATAATGCCATTAATACAAGTAGCATATTATGAGATGTTGGGTTGTTTCATAAATTTATGTGTCCCTATGCCACGATCGAAAAAGAGCCCCGTAAAACACAAAAAAAGGTTATATATATAAACTACTCATTATAGGAACCGAAAAACATTAATATTTACAATGATATCAAAACGAATTTGTTATACGCGGTTATGCCTCCCATAATATGTATGTAATAAAAGTGCAAGAAATTTTATGGCCTTCATGAAGCAGTGACATGTACAATTGCATCACTTGCACTCCTCTAAAGACGACCTTGACGAGATATCCTAGATGGTTCTTGCTAAACGCAATTCCAAGCGTATTACTAAATACTGAATCCCTTTTAAGAAGTAAAGTAAGATACATCAGAAGTAAAAAATAATAGCTACAAGACCCCAATACTTGATCGGGCATGTAATCTAGAAATGATGTCAAGATAGTTATCAAAGTTTACATCTACCTATGAAGGGGGTTTTTTTGGTTTAGCTAAGTTAGTTAACTTTCGAAAATTTAAATAACAAATTCATTTTCCGGGTCTTATGGCCATCTACTATGGGAGGTTCCATGAAAATGTTTATTGACTTTACGAAAATGATTATCTTTTGTTTCAAACCATAGTAATCTATCTATGTGGCATGAAAAGGTCTTAAGATCCTAAGACCTTTTCAATAATATAATGCATGTGTATTTCTATTGTTATAAAAGGTTTATTGCAATAGTCGGGTATGAGATTTATAATATCAAAAGGTTTTATTAAATTTATATTGACATGTTATAAACCTATTGAAAAGCTCCACCATTGTGGATTCTCTTAAGTTATGTTGTTTAACTTATTTTCATGCGCATATTTTTTTATCGTTGATTCTAACTTTAGGATCTTCTAATAATCAGAAACTTAGAAGAAAGCTCATAACTAACAAATTAATTAAGAAATTAGCTTATGAGAAATAAGCTTTTGTAAATATAAACAGAAGTCAGGGAGCTTTTATTACTATTTATTGAATAGTAAAGTTAGAGGAGGAAAGGCAAAAATGGTCCCTCTAATTTTAAATGCGTCGCAAAAACGGTCCATGTAAAATTGCAATAAACGTCATTGCCATTTACATGCGATTGCAGAAACAGTCATTCCGTTAACTGTTCGTGTAGCTGTAAATTACATGAATGTCCCTCCAATTTTCTTGCACTGCAGTAACAGTTTCAAAAAATTGCAAAATTTGTCCTTACCGTAAATTGCGATTACACAAACAGCTCCTTGTCTAAACTATTCATATGCTAGCTCCTAATCCGAGTTCGTATTATAATAGTAGAGAAAGTTTTGTAAATCCTAAGTACCTCAAGAAAGCTCAATCTAAAAAACCATGTCTATATACGGTGACATACGATAAAGATGATATTGAGAACATTTTTGCACCAAATAGTAAAGAGACACTCATTCTTGAGAAAAAGAGTAGATCAAAATTGGATATAGACTTAGTCAAACATTACGACTACACATATCAAAACAGTCTTTACGAGCTTTTTACACCACAAACACATAAATCTCTTGATCAATTGTATTTTGCCAATGAAATTAGAAAGAAATTATGGAGAAAATCATTTGTCAAACACAAACCAAATATTATGAAAAACATCAGATTTTTGCCTACTCAAGCTGTTATAAGTAAGAGTAGACAAGCTTTTCATATTGTTAAACACAACATCACTAATTTTCAAACAATCATTCATGTGGATTGGCAAAGTTTTTTGGAACATCGGTTGGACAAACCAATTACTCATGAGATAACTGTGCTTGTAAAAGTTCTTTTAGTGCCTCTTGCTGAAAAGATAAGAGTAAATGCTAGTGAATTTGAAAAATTACTTAAAGAAGAAATGTTTAAGGATTTACAGTACGTTCAATCTCTTGAAAAAGAAATTGACGCACTGCAATCTGATAAAAAGGATTTACAGTACGTTCAATCTCTTGAAAAAGAAACTACTACCTAGAGGAAGCTAAAAAAATGCACAACTTTAGAAAGACAAAGCTTTGAATTCATAACCTAGTATGATTACTCCTGCTAAATTACCAAACACTGCTAGTGGTAGCAAACCGAAACCTAGGAACTACAATCAACAAACTAGGAATTGGCCACCATTAATGAGTAGTCGGGTAATAGACAAAGATGTTCACATAGCAGAAAAACCTAGGAATCAAAAGCCTTTCTTGAAGTCAAAACACTTGGCATGTCCCACATGCAAAAAATGCATTTACATTGTAAATCACGATGCGTGCATTTTGAAATACCTCTCTGAGGTGAATTCTCGTGCCTTCGCACAACACAATCCCATAATACAACAAAGAGATATATACCCGTACAAAAGAAAAGTGATTCTAAGAATCATGGCAGACAAATCCCCATAGGACAAAGGTTTTCTCCAATAAGACTTCCATTGTGTATGTGAAAACAACGCCTCCTAGATTTGGTCTTATATGGAAGCCAATGGGTAGAATCTTTACTTATGTTGGTCTTAGGTGGATTCCCACTAGGAAGACTATTGAAACTTGCATCAATACGAATGATAGTGATTTACCATTAGGAAAGGAAACTTGTACCCCTAATAGTGTTATTTGTGCAATTTCTTCATCTTTGAGTGCAGGTACTTCAATGGCTTCTGAACCCATTTCTTCCAAGGGTTCAATGAATGTACATATTATACCATCTTCTACACTTGTTTAAACTTCAATTTTTGATTATTTTAGAAAATATTCAGAAAAACAAAATACAAAAATAGAAAATCTTCAAAAAGCAAATACAAAAACATAAAATTTCCAAAAACCAAATACAAAATTAAAAAATGAATAAAATACGAAAAAGAATCTTCTCGACGTGTCTCTTGGAATCAATAACATTTACGTGCCTAAAAATGTCAATTAATATTGACACGGGTGTGTAAATGAAGTTCGAGCAAGAGTTCAAATGATTTCAAAACATGTCTTCTAAAATTTTCTAATGACTTATGTATAATTCGGTACATAACCCGATCCTCAAAGAAAAGAAAAGTGTACGTTTCAGTGCGCTTTATCTTAAAAAGAATAGAAATCTTCTTAGTCCTAAGCATTTTTTCGAACAAAATTTCTTGCTCGGGATACACGACTTGTAAGTAAATAACACCTTAGGACTCGTTCTTCAATAAAGGAAAGTGTGCAATCATGTACATTTATCCTCACAACGAGAAGATAACAACTTCTCGGACTTGAGCTGACACAAAAAGTCAATTCAAAGACATTCAAATTCTTTAGAGATCAAGTAACATTGGTTTTCAATACAGTTGAACACAATTTTCAAGAATTTCTCAAAAGGTTTTTCAAAATCTTTTAAAATTATGTGTTCAACACTCCCTCCTCACAATACTTTCAAAAGTCGAATCATTTTTTATAAGTGGATCAATTTTTGAGGGGGAGCTTTTAAAACCAAACGCCTTTTAATGTTGTTGGATACATCTCATAAAACACAAATTTTATGTATCTAAAACATTCAATCGATTTGAAAGTGGTAATTCAGTGTCAAACTCACGTGGAGACTGAGCACAATTTTTCAAGACTATATAGATGTCATTTCAAAATTATGTGCTCATTTCTCCTTCACCATTGTACACAGGGTATTCTTGAATACTCATGTGCTTATCTTCAGATAACGTCCACTGAGGAACAGTTTAGCATTCTAGTACTTATACTATGTGTGTTATACCAAGGCATCTTAACTTCATACTCAACATATTTGTGGTGTTTTATCCTTTTCACAAAAATGTCATATTTTCTATATGGTGACACATATATATTGTTGAGGGAGAGCAATCAGAAAAATGTTCCATAATATTCATGCTGCTTAAACATTTTTCTCCCTACACGCTTTTCAGAAAATGTCATTGTAATCAATTGGTATGGAAATACTAAGTGATTTATTATTTCCATAGGGGGAGAAAATGTGATTAAAATGTAATTTAGATGAATGTAATCTTTAAGACTATAAGTATGTAACTCTTTCCTCCATGTGCGAAACAGTTTCAAATATCGATGCACATGTGTAGGGGGCATTTCAAAAGAAAGAAACTCTGGAAGTGTTAAATGTTTTGATTTCTATCAAACACTTTGAATGATTTTCAATGGCTTTATGGTGACGATCAAATACCCAACAACCTATCAATTTACGATGATTCTGAAGTCATAAGGTGGTTAGGTTAGGTATTAGTCATATGCTCCAACCAGAACCGAAGGGATCTACCCAAGGACACTACATAGTTAGAAATAGAAATTTTTAGGTATGATTGGAGACGAATGAGAATAAGGGAAAAATGCCAACTAAGGTTGAGCTAACACTGGAACAATCATGACAAAGTGTTGGTAATGACGTCTTGGTAAGCATTGAAGGGGTCGAAGAATGAAAAAGAAATGTATGGATAAAGGGTCTAAAGAAAGAAGCCCTCTACAAACATTTAGGCAGAAACCGGGTCAATACAATGCAATCAGTTTTCACAAAGATGAATTCTGGTATTGAAGAAAGACATTATGGACCCAGTGATACACTGCACAACCCTTTCCAGCCATTCGAGTTTCTCTCAAAAGAAACTTGTCTCATTTTCCACGGAGATATACATGTTATCTATTGATATCTCACTCTGAGATTGTTGATATTAAATAGGTGGCAGTCAGTCCAGCCTCCGATTACTAAAACCAAGGTGCACTAATCGAGTCTAGAGCCAAGAGATCAATCTATAAATCTTACTAGGACACATTTCTTGATAAACACTTGTTGTTCAACATCTAGAACATAAGTGATAACAAAGAGTCCCACGCATTATCCTTGTGATTTTTTTAGAACATCTGAGTGATACTCTTTAGTATTCGCACTGACGATGGAAATTCTTCCAGTGTTAACATCAAACAGCACTGCGGTAGGTGGCTTGCTAGATTCTATATGAATCAAACTTGTGATAAATGGATATCGATTTTGGTCCAGTAAATGAATTGATGACTCAATCAGTCATATAGTAACTAACTGATTCACCCTTATCGTGTTGTCTGCTTTGAGACGTCCCGGTAAGAAGAACTAGCAAGTACGGTGAACCTAATGCATCTGTGTTAGAGGATCCAACACTTCCAGCTGGAAATCCTGTCAAGGAGGTTCTTCTAAATTGAACCTACCTGATCACAGGTCGGTCCTCATAAAACTGGAGGTTAACGCTACCAAACTTTAACGAATAACAAAGCCATATTCGTCCATACATGTTTATTACTAACCCTAAAATGCAGGTTTAGACGACGGCGTAGCAACCTCATTCCAGTTGAGTCGGATTCACAACCACATGCTCATACTCAAGTTACAAAGACATACCACAAGCATCAAGATTCAAGAATCAAGAAAGCTAAAGATCATACATGTTACTAAAGTCTTTCGCAAACTCTGATATTCAAGATCTTCCTTAAAGATATCAAGATTATCAAGACAAAGATTGTCAAGGGAGATTGTTAGCAAGCTTTCATGATGATGCATAGTATGAGCATGTTGGTCAAGACACAAGATCACAAGATGGCAAAGATGATAAAGGAACACATGGAAAAGATTTAAAGATCTTGAGATTAAAGACAAAGTCAAAAGACAATGACAAAGGCTCACGATCAAAGATCACACAGCATGAAGGAACAAGCCTACAACAAAGATAAAGACTAAGACTCAAGAGCACAATGACAATGCAATCTCAAGGAGTTCAATGACAAAGAATTCAAAGACCTCGCTTTAGGGGAGATTGTTAGCCTCAAAAATATTAAGTCGGACATGGAATCTTTGGTCTTTATTTTGTATACGTTGAATAGGTTAAGATACGGGTAACAGGCTTATTTATTAAGCTAACTATGTACATGTTATGAGCTAAAGCCTAACCAAATCCTGAGCCTGGCCCATAAGCATACCATAGGTATCCCATATTGTAAGCCTAGGTATAAATACCCTACTCCACATAAGGAGAAGGGTTGGTTGTTCTTTCTTTTCTTATAGTGAAATCCAACCTTCTCTTTTACTCTCTACCTTCTCTTTACTTTCTCTCTCTACATCTCATCTTATTTCTTCTTCTTTTCTATTCAATCTATAATTTTGAAGTAAAGTGATTATTGGTCATGACATACAATGTAATTATTTGAAATCTACTAAAGCACCATGCTTAAAAGGTATTTAAGAAAACATTTCACTTGTATAAATGTTTGTCACAAAGGATTTTGATTCATCCAAACTAGTACCATCTCTGAAACACCAAAGCCGGGATGAAAATTGTTGTCATGATCACACAATTAACCAAATTATCAAATATAAGGTTCTCGTTCTCGTATCAATCTTTTTATCTTAAAAGGAGTCTTTTAGACGACGGTCATACAACCAAACAAATTGAGTGATAACATTCCTAGGCGAGTTGCTCCTAAGGAGACTAATGACGTAATACGTCTCATCGAATGTCTTCAAGAACAAAACGTTAAAAGTAACAGGTTTCCATGGTAAAAACAATGTCAATCCACATAGTGGATAAGAAGATAGTTGCGTACAATACGCAAGGTAGGGTCATATACCTCATTAATGCCAGAATTAGCGTGGTGGAAAACGAGTTTTGTGTCATATTATGATCGAAGTATGACAGAGGTAAAAGTACACTTTAAACTGTGAAAGCGAGCTATATGTGCCATAATTGGTCTTCCAATAAGTCGGTTACCAGCTGGAGTTCAACTTCTAGCCAAAAATAAGATGGTTATGACATATCAAAATATTCCTCCAACAACACCGTTGGGATGAACTAATCAACCACTGAATGGTTATGTACTAATCGTGCACTCTTGCTTAAATTTACAGCCAAAACGGTTGTAATATGACTAAATAAGACAGAAACGTGACCGAAATATAAGTCAATGTAAATAACAAAAGAATGAATGCCTCTATACTTTGTGCATATGCAGTCCATCTATTGCTCGCTTCGAGTTCTGACTTAAAATCTATCGACGAGTCCTTCTCGGGGTCCTATGCAGGGTAGGGGTACGAAGAGTAGTTAGATGTACATCGCAACTCACTTACTGAATCATCATTGTGTGAAGACGATCTCTAATGATATCCTAGTCCAGGAGGACTAGCAGTTCTGACAACGTCAGTCTAAAAATCAGAATACTAATATTTGTCGAGGTCTTCGACTGAATCGTATTATATACGGGAAGGTGAGGGATGTGACTTAGCGACTGCGTCCTAGCGAAAACAAAGACGTGCTTAGTCTATTAGGTCATAGAACAGAAAAGATAAAGATTAAATATAAAATGACATATTGAAATATAAGATGAACATGAATGCACAAAATATGAACGCACACGACCAATGCAACTTCAAGTGACCTTGTGCCTATGACTCCACCAAACATGATACTTGGTAACTATTCTTGACATTCCATGATTCTACCTGAATTAGACAGAGTTGATCAAGTTCTGTCTAATTAAGGTCGAATGATGCCATGTCCGGATTAGTCAACTCTTATCATGTTCGATGTTTTATAAAAGTACTTTTTGGTTATAGTTGTGATTTTTAGTTTTCAAAAACTGGCATTCACTATAACCACAACTCTGATACTAAATCTGTAACACCGCGCTAAAGCAGAAACACGGAGTGTGACAGCATAAGGCACAAGTACATGATAATAGTACAACACCATACATTAATTAAAACAAAAAAGTACATAATAACAATAATTGTCTTAGCCGAACATCGTCTTTAAAACATAAGTTTATAAGTTCACAAAAGCTTCATCTTTATTTTTCAAAGTTGAAAGAGACGACATGATAAGACTTCATGATGCATATGCCTTCACAAGAAACTTATTAACGATCACCTGAAATGCATGAGAAAACGGATCAACTATGAAAATAGTTGGTGAGTGCACATGTTTTATGAAAATATAGTAAAAACTCATTTATAAATAAGTCCTCATGGCAAGAGTCCTATGAATCTATCTTATTACAAGTCCTGCCATAAAAGACTTGTAATATAAATACATTAACCTACACTTCCATGATAACGAACAAGTCTCAAAAATATGATTTATAAAAGAAGACATCATGGTCAGAGTCATGTGAACTTATCCCAATACAAGTCCCGCCCATACAAGACTTGTATCGTATAAATTCACACACAATTCCATGATACATATATATGTCCGATAATAGAAAGTCTAAATGTTCAAAGGCACTTGGTTAATATTAAAGTAAAATGTCCAAGTAAAATGCACACGCATAAAATATAGTGTTAATGCACAAATGAACGACTGCCCCTATATATAAATATTATGTAAATTCTTGAACAGTGGAACGAGAGGTTGGCCGACCTCTAATGGTGCTACCTATAATATTTACACTCCTGAACAGTGGAGCTCAACAAGTACATATAAATTGGGTATGAACGGGTGAGGGGAATGAACATGATCCCACACACCTAACACTATATCTATGCACCTTACGTATTTACACAGAATATGCAAAGTCTTGATTTAATAAAAGTTACACGTATTAGAATTATAATACGTGAAGATTAATATTAACCAAGTCTTACATATTATAAATATAATATGCGAAGTCGAACAATGTACAAATCATACATATATCATAAGATGATACGCAAAGTATCAATTCGGTAAAGTCATGCGTATATCAAAATAATAGGCAAAGTCTTAATATGGCAAACGACAGATTTAAAAATTAGTTCATAGTACGCAATATTCCCTAAAATAATGAGCAGTAAAACACGGATCTTGCGAATACTCAAAAGCACTTATCAAGTTCAAAAATAGTTCAAATAGTCTAATATAGCTTAAAATGTCCAAAATTTCCAAATTGTCCAAAATGTTCATAAAGCCCAAATAGTCCAAAATAGCTCAAAATGTTTAAATAGCTCAAATTGTCCAAATAGTCCAAAATGTCCAAATAGTCCAAAATAGTAAATAGTAATGATCATGCATTCCACCCTAAAAACGTATGAAACATTTAAAAAAATGGGTCGTGAACTCACTTTTAGCAAAGCGATAGTACTAGTAGGAAATAAGCAACGAAAAGTCAAGAAAATAAGACAACGTAAGCCGAGGAAGCCTTAGAAGCAACCTAAAAATAATGTTGCGCCTTAGGACTTATAAATATTAAGCAAATAAATATAAATAAGTTTTTATAAATTTTTTATAATAAATTTGTGGAAAACGTAGAGGGGGGTGAATACGTTTTCGATTGAAATCTAAAAACTTTTTGTATCAAATGCCCGAACAATCGTGACTTAATAGGAAAAGTACTAATAATAGTCCATGACTATATCGAGTAAACAGGCATAAACATCAAGCAATAACAGAAGCATAATTATAAAGTATAGAAATAACGATATGTAAAGAGAAAGCAAACCGAACACGATGATTTATAGTGGTTCGATCACGGAGCTCCTCTCCGCCCTACTCCACTCCCCGAGTACCCAACTCAAGATTTACTTCACTAGATCAACATGCTCCCTTTTCGGCGGAGAAAACCTTACACAACGTCGCTTACACTTTATCCGGTACTAAGCTAAATACCGAGTCCTAATCACCGGGAGAACCAACCCATCGTCGCTTACACTTTATCCGGTACAAAGCTAAATACCGGGTTCTTACACAAAGGGTAGAACCAACCCAAAACCCCGTTATGTTTTATGGCCCAACATAACAAACCTTGTGTTTTATGGCACAAACACATAAACCATCTAGTTTAAATCAAATGGTACAAAAGATGATACAAATGAGTATACAATGATGATCCACGACAAATGTGTCTAATGGATATGAATGCCTAATCTAAATTAACTTCCATTGATGAGAAGCCTTTAAATGGATGTAGATGATGAGATCTCCAATCTTGTAGATCTTCATATGGATATGTTTGATGATGGATGGAAATGACAAGATCTTCAAGGCTAGCTTTGGTTGGATCATCATAAGAGTATGCTTATAACAAGATGAATGTTAGAAGCATTATGGTTACATGAGAATGAGGGTGTTTAATGACTATTGCTACTGATCTAAATAAGTGAGAAATGCAGAGAAAATATGTGTGAAATGTGTGTAAAATGGTTATATATCATATGTATGCCGAAATTTATGGCAATGAATACAAGATATATAAGGAAACTCTTCCACTTTGGTCAATGTACATCACTTCTCATTAAACCACACCATACCTTGTCTCCTTGACCCAAAGACCCATCCCTATGACCAAGACCCATCCCTAAGACCCTCCTCATGTTCCTTGGACTTCTATTGCATCTTTTGACCACCATAGCTCCAATAATAACAAAGTATAACTAAGTTTATAACACTTTACAACATAAAAAACAATTTAATTGAAAGATAAAATCTCTCTTTTTCTCTCTTTGAAGCCCACGGCTCAACCCCCCCTATAAACAATCCATACAAAATTTTCACAACCTACACACATCTATACACATCCATCCTAAGATATTCTAGAGGATGTTTCCAAGCATTTGGATTACTTTTTTCCAGTATTAAATCAAGAAAAGTGAAACTAGGTTTAAAATGAAAGCTAGGGTTTATATCTAAACAAGGGTTTAGATTACTTGGTTCAACATCTTACATCATAATAAGGTTATCTAAAACCTTCATGTCTTTACGTTCATCATTTTCTATATGTTATTACATGTTCTTTATGGCTAAATCACCACTTAGACTTTTAATATTAAAAAGAGTTTTCGCTTAGTTAAATGAAATTTGCACTTATTCTTATGTCCATATGTTAAATATCATGGAAAAATGAATGTAAATAGTATGTTAACTAAGGTTTAAGTATGAACATTTTTAGGTATAAAAATTAGGGTTTTAAGGTTTACCTTAGAAATTAATGATTAAAGAAAACAAAATGCCTCATATAAGGGCTATTTTAATTCGACCTCATTACAGAGGTTAGACATTGTAGTAAAATATACGCCTCGTGACGATTCCAAAAAATAAGAAATCACGAAAAAATCGATTTTATAAACGACAAAGGATACGTTATATTACGAAATTTACGACGAGAAATACTTCTATAAAACTATTTATAAATATTTACTATTTCATTACAGAAAGTGATATTTTTAAAACATCAAAAATATGATATAACTTTTAATAACGTGAACGTCCTCGAAAGAATCGTTAAAAACGGAGCTATAACGAATAAAATACGACATTTACGGGTTTTACGACAACAAATACGATATAAATAAAAGTCACGTCTGATGTGAACAGTAAAAGTTACTGTTCACCAGAGGGTCAAAATATCGAAAATGTCAAATTATGAAACTCGACCTAAATACGAAAAGATGGGCAAAAAGAATCTAAAATCGGGCTTAAAACGCGAAAGTTACGCCAGTTTTACTACAACGGTAATTATAAACGTTTTTACTAATAAAACACAATTTACGCAAATCAATTATATGCGGTTGAACTATATAACCTATATTTGTATTAATCAAAGTTCTATATAACTAGGGAGTATCATACTGAGGCCGTCTTCGGGTGGCGTAACGACAGTTGTTGGATTTACGATTTAAAGTGTCCTAGCTCCTCATACGTCACTACATGACCTCTTAATTATGATAGCCCGAACGATAGTATGATGAGCTATACGACCTATAAATAATCAAAGTGTTTAGTACTTATACGACCTATATTGGATTAGTTGCCTTCGGATTCTTTCGTGACGCATTTTTCTATTGTGAATACTTTGGTTGATTACCATACCTCAGTGAGTTCTTAGCCCCTTTTTCTACTACTTTTGTTTTATTAAATTCTGTGGAGATTAACATGCTTTGATTTCTTTGGACAAAGTGTTTTTCAAAATGTATGCTATATTCCTATTACAATATGCCTTAAGTACCCTTCTGCCACTAAGTCCCCTTTTATCATGAACCGTTAATTACCTGCTGGGTATATGCTAGTGTTATGGATAGATCTATCGGGACTGACCATCCCCGTCTAGGCTGTGGTTTCTAGTTGACCATTGACGCATTTAACATTTGAAGAAAATTCGTAGGATGTTTGGCAACATCTGTATTGAGAAAATTCGAGGAATTTTTTAGTAAACATCTGTATCGTGTTGGGGCACAAACCTCGAGTACTGGTTGATTACATTTATTACGTTAAGGTTCGTTGTCATGAGCTTAGGGCAATAATACAATGTGTTTGACTATGAATGTGTTTCATAGTCTACATACTTAAACACTTGTGGTCCACGCAGTATATCCTGATAAACCTAAGAATTCACTCAACAAGTTTTGTTGACGTTCTAAGCATGTATTTTCGGGATACCTAAATTTGCTTAGTGAGCATTGGGAGCAATCGAGACGCGCGAATATATATTTTGAAGGCTTAATACTTGGGAAGGATAAAAAAAAAACATAAAAAAATTGTGACAAACGATTTGACAATGTATTTCTAATACATTATAAATTAAACCTGTGCAACTCTGATTTTTATAAATATAAAATGACTGTATTTAAAACATCCATTTAAGGTCGATTTCCGGACTTGTGTTTTGTGCCCTGAATTCGCAACCCCAACATACTATTCCGCGCGTTTGCCTGAATTTTGGTGGTACAGATGGTATCAAGAGCTGAAGTCAATAGAGAACTAGGGGCCGTTTTTAAACCTAGACTATGACCATGTATTTCAAAATATAGAGTCTCTCCTTGTTTTAATCCGATATCCGCACGCCTTGCTCCCCTAGGAAATTTAAATCTCCATTTTGCATCCCTACTACTATTCATTTATAAATTTATTTAATACTAGACTATGATTTCGTTTCTGCTACGTCTATCATATGACGTCTTACTAATTTACCTAAAGCGGTCTGTTATATAAATATTGATCATTCTAATTTTCGTGTACTTCCTTATTTCTCATTTTTCTACCCTTAGAGCGTCAATGCGGTATTATATATGGATACCTATACATAAGGAAATTTCTTTTTTGATACTCTTAACGATTAACTCCACATTTTACGGCACTTTACTATATTCCCTATTGATGATATCGAAAATTCGACATATTTGAAATTCTACTATTTACTTTCCATTCGGACCCCGGTTGGAACACTCTTCTTATGATCGCACATGTTGTTTCGTAATCCATCATTTTGAAGTCTTCCAGTTGATGGGAGTACGACAATTAACTTGTCACCTCATACGTGTCACCGTGGAGCACCTACCTTTAGAACATGACTTTTACGTCTCATTGTTGTTGATTGAAAAATTCTTACGTTCACACATTACATTGAACTGCTTCTGCGTTCGTTCAGATATTCTTTATACTTGTTATGACCTATCCCTTTAGAAACAATCTTGATGTCAACCTATAAACCATTTTTTTTGTCACCCTTTGAGCTACTTCACGTTTACTTTATTGACTATTTCATTTCGTTATAAAATTTTTGGATACATTTCATACATTACACTACTTTGACAAAATGAGCATTGCATCGTTAGTCCTCATAATACAAAAACTTGTGAATCACCTAAGTAAAAAACTTCAGTGTGATAAACATGTCCCATAGCTGAGAGTAGTCACCTTAAAACCTACACCTCTTCATCAACACAATTCCAAGAGAAATATCCGCATCTCTTCACTGAACCCGTACCTTCTTCAGGTGTTGCAACCTGAGCCTTGAGGACAAGTCTCTTCTAACCGGAGGAGACTGAACGAATCAATTTCGCATTTTCATGTTCTTTTCACGACGTCAATTAATTCATTAATATATATATTTTTTTTGTTTTCTCTCGTACCTTTACTTTGATATTTGAATAGTTAATGTTAATTCCGCGTAAGTTAAAAATCAACAATTAAAACAAACGGGCACCAAACAAATTAAAGTTTAAGTCAAGCAAGCATTATATTATTTTTTCAAAAGTAATAATTAAAATTGTTTCTTATTTTTATTGGTTACGTAAATGATTTCGTTTCGCGATAAATTGCGTTTAGGCACTCCCGGAACCACCAAAACTTTTCTACGCTTCAACAAATACCCACATTTATACCCAATACATAAAAGTTACAAAATATATATCATATATATCATATGTATGCCGAAATTTATGGCAATGAATACAAGATATATAAGGAAACTCTTCCACTTTGGTCAATGTACATCACTTCTCATTAAACCACACCATACCTTGTCTCCTTGACCCAAAGACCCATCCCTATGACCAAGACCCATCCCTAAGACCCTCCTCAATCCTTGGACCTTCTAATACAAATCATATTTGCCCAACTAGCTCCGATAAAAAAACCATATAACAAGAGTTATAACACTTACAACATAAAACAATTAGTGTAAAAGATCAAAATCTTCTCTTTTTTTCTCTCATTTGAAAGCCCACGGCTCAACCCCCCCCCCTATAAACAATCCATACAAAATTTTTCACAACCTACACACATCTATACACATCCATCCTAAATAATTCACGTGTATCCAAGCATTGAAATTACCTTTTTTCAAGTATTAATCAAGAAAAGTGAAACTAGGGTTTTAAAATGGAAAGCTAGGGTTTTATATCTAAACAAGAGGTTTAGATACTTTGGTTCATCATCTTACATCATAATAAAGTTAAGCTAAAAAATCATCATGTCTTTACCTTTCATCATTTTTATATGTTTTACATGTTCTTTATGACAAAAACACCACTTAGGACTTTTTAATATGTAAAAAGAGTTTCGCTTATATTTAATGAAATTATATGCACTTATTCTTATGTCATATGGTTATGAATATATCATGGAGAAAAAGAATGTAAAAGTAGTTAACATATGGTTTAAGTATGAACATGATTTACAGGTATTTAAAATTTTTAAAAAGGGGGGTTATTTTTTTATTTTTTTTAAAAAAGGTTTACTTAAGAAAGTTATGATTAAAAGTATACAAATGCCATATAAGGGCTGTTTTAATTCGACTCATACAGTAGGTTAGACCATTATATTAAATAATAATAGGCCTCGTGAACGAATTCAAATGATAAGAAACTCGAAAAAAACTCAATTTATAACGAAAAATATAGCGTTAATTACGAATTTAACGACGAGAAATACTTTTATAAAACTCAACAATTATATAAAATTTTACTATTCATTACAGAAAGTGATATTTTTTAAAACATAAAAAATATTATAGTAACTTTAATAACGAGAACGTCCACGAAAATCGTAAAAACAGAGCTATAAAGAATAAATCACATTTACGGGTTTTGACGACAACAAATACGATAAAAAATAAAAGTACACGTCCTGATGTAACAGTAAAAGTTAACTGTTCACCAGAGGGTCCAAAATAGAAAATGTCAATATGATAACTCTTCCATAATACGAAAAGAATGGCAATAAAAACGTTAAAATCGGCTTAAACGCGAAAGTTACGCGCAGTTTTACTAAAACGGTCATTATAAACGTTTTTTAACTAATTTAAACAACAATTTAACCAAACAATTAGATGGTGGTTGAACTATAGTAGACCTATATGTGATAATAAATCACAGTTACTATATACTAGGGATTTCATAATGAGGGCTCTTCGGGTTGCGTATCGCTAGTGTGTTGGATTTACGATTTACAGTGTTCCTAGCTCCTCATACGTTTTCACTACACGACCCTTAATTATGATAGCCGAACGATAGTAGATGAGCTAATAAACGGCTATAAATAATCAAAGAGTTTAATTACTTATACGACCATATTGGTAGGTTGCCTTCGGACTCTTTCGTGACCATTTTCTATTGTGAAATACTTGTTTGATGTACCATTCACTCAAGGTAGTTCGTAGCCCCTTTTCTACTACTGTTTTATTAAATTCGGGGGAGATTACATGCTTGATTACTTTTGACACAAGTGTTTTTCAGAAAACTTATGCCTATTTCTGATTACATTATTGCCTAAAGTACCCATCTGCCCTAAGTCCCTTTAATCAGTGAAACCGTAATATACCTGCTGGTATATGCTAGTGTTATGGAGTAATATATCTATCTGGACATGACCATCCCCGTCTAGGCGTGGTTCTAGTTGAAACCATTGACGCATTTAACATTTGAAGTAATTCATAGGATGTTTGGCAACATCTTGGTATATGAGAAAATTCCGTAGGATGTTTTTTTGTAACATCTGTTATCAGTTTTGGGTACACCAAACCAAAATAAAGAAAACCTCAGTACTGGTTTGATTACAGTTTAATACCCAAGTCAATAGGCCGGATTAGCCCATTATGCTTTTATATTAAAGAAAAAGCCCATGATATAAGCCTTATAGTTATAAAAGTCCAAATCCTAGCCTGGTCCAAAACTAAATAAATCTGGCCCAAATTCAAAAGCCCAATACAACACTTAACAACCGTTAGCCATAACCTTTTTAACTTTACACCGTTAGTCCCTTAAGGACCATCCATGCTATATCACATATCAAGATGATGGGCCAAAACTGTCAACTCCCACAACTCTTACCCTGTAAACCCAAAACATTTTCCCGCCCTTTCTACTATTCATCCACCCTCTCCACCTCGACTCTTGCAACCCCAGACAAAAACATAACTTTCCCACCGTAACCCCACTTCATAAAACAACAATTCCATGGTGGCAATCCTTTTCAACCCCATTAGTTAATGAATAAGACAAGTAAATCAAGGGCTCGAATTGATGGACTTGCAGAGCAAGAAAAAATGGATGGCTTTGATGAGTTTTTGACTGACCTCACACAAGAAACACACCCTTGTTTTACCTCACAAAAGAAACATAATGAAGACCCCAAGCTTTGAAGACTTTTCTATAAATAGATCCTTGTAAGCCCGTAGAGGCATCTAGTTTTTTTAGCTTATTTTTAAGTTTAATTTAGCTTATTGTACTTTTTTTAACCTTGTACTGTTTTCAAGTTTAATGAAAATTGAGTTTTTATGTTAAAATCTTGTTTTTAAGTTAATGCCATTTATGTCTTAAAATGTTTGATAAGCTACCATAAGCTCTTGTTTACTTGTACTTAAGCTGTTTGACTTAGACTATATAAACTTTTCCATAGTTTATAGGGTCTAAGCCCTTTTTACCAAAAATCACTCAAAAAGCTCATTTGGAAGATAAGCCAGAAAAGGAAGGGCTTATAGGGGTTTTACTAGCTTGTTTTTAAACAAGCTAGAGCTTGTTGATAAGCTCTAAGAGCCATTTGTGCCCTTGTTTAAGCAAAGGGCTTTGTAAGTTTCTTATTTTCAAGTTCTATCTCATTAACTGTCATTAGCTTATTGTACTGCTTATTTCTGTCTTAATCTTGCTTATTTATGCTTATTCATCATGTTTTTGCTTATTATACTTGTCTTAAAGTTTGTAGCTCATGTGGTTAAGTTTTCATGAAATCTTGTTTTTTATAGCTTAAAACTGCTTGATCTTTGTAGCTTATCTAAAGTGCTTATTTCTTATTAAAATTTGATTAATATTGCGTATATAACTTATTGAACATCTGGTCTTGTTAGAAAGTTGTTTTAAAACTGATTTGATAAGTCAAAAATGGTTTATAAGTTTTTAAAGGGGTGTTTGGCACAAGCAGTACTAATATTTGCACTAACAATCTCCCCCTTTTTGTTGATGACAAACAAACGTGTAAACGTAATATTTCATAAAATGTAAAGTTACTTGCATCCACGTACTACCTTTACATTACCTTTCTCTATTTATACTCTGCTCCCCCTTTTTGTCAAAATAAAAAGGGTGTGTCCTTGGAGTTTAACTTCATTGAAAAGGTGAGCTTGCATCATCCCTAGTGAAGTTAAATAGTCTACTCTAACCACTTATGTTGTTGCATCTCTAGGTAAGTGTCCTTGGTCTATAGTGGATCCATGGATCAAATATGAAAGGGGGAGCTTCCGTCGAGATTTCATAGCATGCATATTATATATACTTTGTTGTATATATTTTACTCGTCCAAGGACGAATCTAGTTTTGCACTAATTTTTGTTTGTAGATTTTTTTCATATCTTGATGCCTTGAACAAAGGGGAGCACTCGTCAAGGGGGAGCATGCATGCATTCATCATCATTCTTACTCTTTGAAAATCCTTTTGTGTTTCGGCCAAAAGAAAGATGTCATTTTCTTCATCATATAGTTATCATATTTTTATGTTGCACGAAACTAACCGTTTTGTAGGTAAAGCAAGCTCGCCTTTTCATATTTGATCCATGGATCCACTATAGACCAAGGACACTTACCTAGAGATGCAACAACATAAGGGGTTAGAGTAGACTATTTAACTTCACTAGGGATGATGCAAGCTCACCTTTTCAATGAAGTTAAACTCCAAGGACACACCCTTTTTGTTTTGACAAAAGGGGGAGAAGAGTGTAAACGGAGAAAGGTAATGTAAAGGTAGTACGCGGATGCAAGTAACTTTACATTTTACGAAATATTACGTTTACACGTTTGTTTGTCATCAACAAAAAGGGGGAGATTGTTAGTGCAAATATTACGATATTTAATCTACACAGTCTCGTTTGTTTTGTTGATGACAAACACGTAACTTGTAATACATAACGTAAAATGTACAAGTTACTCGTAATCGTATTTTGTCTCAACATACATCAACATCTCTCCATGTCTCAACTCCTCGTATGTTGCAACACAGGTTTGTACATGTTTGTTATGTTGCATTATGATCAAACCTCTTTTCACATTTTGCATTCACAAGTATTTTTATACAAATAAACTGGTTTTAAACAAAACGTTTTACAATCAACTTAGGCTAAGGTTTTAGTAATGGTAAAAAATAACAAACCATTTTTCTCAAACCTCTTATTATCTCAAAACATGATTTCTTTAATATCTCCCAACTTTGGAGAAAAGCACATGCAACTTGAAAAAGTGTACAAATCTTTTTAAACCCTAACTTTACACAAAATCATCTTACACTTATTAATTTAATTACTTCATTTAGTATATAATCAAATGCAGCAAATCCAAGGAAAATCTTATAAGATTGCACAAGATATCTCAAGATTTTGCAAATCAAAATCCGGATTTAGTTACTGTATTTCGGTGCCCTTGGTTTTGCAAGCCGGTGCCCTCTGTCAACAGCACCGGCAGAACCGGCATACAGTAAAAATTTTGGCTATAAATACCAAGCCATTTCTCATGTATTCACACACCTTTCACATACATTTTCTCTGCATTTCTCACTCATTTAGATCAGTAGCAATAGTCATTAAACACCCTCATTCTCATGTGATCATAATGCTTCTAACATTCATCTTGTTATAAGCATACTCTTATGATGATCCAACCAAAGCAAGCCTTGAAGATCTTGCCATTTCCATCCACCATCAAACATACCCATATGAAGATCTACAAGATTGGAGATCTCATCATCTACATCCATTTAAAGGCTTCTCATCAATGGAAGTTAATTTAGATTAGGCATTCATATCCATTAGACACATTTGTCGTGGATCATCATTGTATACTCATTTGTATCATCTTTTGTACCATTTGATTTAGACTAGATGGTTTATGTGTTTGTGCCATAAAACACAAGGTTTGTTATGTTGGGCCATAAAACATAACGGGGTTTTGGGTTGGTTCTACCCTTTGTGTAAGAACCCGGTATTTAGCTTTGTACCGGATAAAGTGTAAGCGACGATGGGTTGGTTCTCCCGGTGATTAGGACTCGGTATTTAGCTTAGTACCGGATAAAGTATAAGTGACGTTGTGTAAGATTTTCTCCGCTGAAAAGGGAGCATGTTGATCTAGTGAAGTAACTCTCGAGTTAGGTACTCGGGGAGTGGAGTAGGGCGGAGAGGAGCTCCGTGACCGAACCACTATAAATCATCATGTTTGGTTTGCTTTCTCTTTACATATCGTTATTTATTTACTTTATAATTATGCTTCTGTTATTGCTTGATGTTTATGCTTGTTTACTCGATATAGTCATGGACTATTATTAGTACTTTTCCTATTAAGTCACGATTGTTCGGGCATTTGATACAAAAAGTTTTTAGATTTTAATCGGAAACGTATTCACCCCCTCTCTATGTTTTCCACAAGCTCATTCACTCAAGCTTAATTTCCCAAGTATGATCTCCCTATTTCTCTCAACTTCTTAACTGCACGGACTCAGGATATGTGATATGAAAGAAGATTACTCTCTTGATCAGCTAAACATCCTTATTGAACAACCATTACATTAAGTTTTTTCCACAACCTCTTTCAATGACCTTCTCCTCTATTGTGTAATGTTGGTCAATAAGAAGCATGAATGTCTAACGCATGTTGTGTCTTTGTTTGGTCGTCATAATCTGCAAGAACATCAGTCCAACATTTGGATTAGGATTTATAACATAAATTAAGAAGGTGTTTGGATGTGAGTTTTAATACTTTTTAAATAATGATCCTATAGCATGAAGTAAAGAGGTACCTTTGATTTAAACTATCGTTAACGATCAGTCTAACTTCAAATTGTCAGCATCTTCACCGGCTTCAAAGCAAAGTGGCAAGATATTTCAGTTTGTAAAAGAACAGACAGAAGGTGTCCTAGTTGCTGCACAGTTGCTATAGGGAGGTCGTTGGATCATTCAGAATTCTGAAGCAACAATTACCACCATATCGATATCAACCATAAACCTTCATCGGAGGGAAGAAGACTCGTCTCTATGGATTCAAAACCAACGGAGAACATCAGTAAAACACGATGCAAGCATCAGCAAGGCACACTAAGACGTACATCTTTATATATAATTGAATGAATGGATATTAGGAACAAACATTGTATTACTTATCAGCAAACCTTCAAACCAAGTTTGCAACCATTAACTCAGTTGGGCGTTTCTTGAGGTGACGACCCTCATCCAGCCGAGCAACGAAACCATGTGATCGTATTATAGTTCACTAAAACATTTATACAAACATTTAAGCTTTATTTAAAACTTTGTACAACTGTAACAACTGCAGCTCAACAGGAACCTATCAAAATATAAAAACCCAACTACTATTATCTTTAAATTTTAGAGCAGTAAACACTAAGATATGAATTGGAAACATGTACCAATAAATTAGTGCTAAGCCGATTTATATGCCACCTCACACGAACAACACCTTCATATTTCCACAAAAAAATAGAAAAAATAAGATCATCCCATAACATTTCTATCAAATAATAATGAATCCAAAACAAAAATGTAACCCTTAATACCATTACCAATTCACGTCACTAAATTCACCTATGCTTATTTGATAAAATATCTCATAACACCACTTTGGCTTATCACCTAATATAACTAGTCCCAACACCCCTAATTATTTCCTCAATTTTTTTTCTAAAATCTCAAATAACACGAATTGAATTTATATGTTTATTTGATGTATGTAAGGATTTGATTTTTGTTTCATAAAGATGCAAAAGTTCTTGAAGAGTTTGTTAAACTTAATTAGGTACTCCAAATCTGCAAGCTCATAAAATTTGGCAATAGGTAAAATTGGTTTAAAGAGTAAAGACTTCATTTCTATCGAAGTTCATAGGTACATTTTAAATTGAAGTTCATAGGTACATTTTAAATTGAACAAAAGTTGCTTAACCGACATTTCTATCGACAAAATTTGATTAACCGACATTTCTATCAAAGTTCATAGGTACATTTTAAATAGAACAAATCTGCAACCTTATTTAGATTTTGCCAAAATCCAAAAGGTTCAGAGATCTTTATGGTATTTATGCTATCCTCAAAATGTTACTTACCCTTCTAGTTAGTTTATCTGTTAGGTAAAGTCACTCAATTTGCAAGATTTCAAAGAACACTTGACACACTTACCTGAAGCATATGCACCTTATTGGAAAGTCTAATTGCAAACCATGTATCTTCAGTATATAGGCACCAAGTATAACTCCAATGAGATATTAGTATGTGACCTTAACTTGTTGTATCCATCATGGTACAATGCTTGGATATCTTCGGACCTGAAAAACATAAATCTCGATCAATAAGTGAAAGCAAAATCTAAAATGAACAGGAACCAAAGATAACACTAAGGTGTTATTTGAAGCAGACTTAATTGACTTAATATGAGAACAACTGAATTTATTAAGTCATATTAAAATTGTTTGTTAATGACTTAGTTGAAAAAAGATGCCGAAAATATAAAGTGATAAAACTGAAGCTGTCCACATTAAGTCATCTTTTAATTAAACACGACTTAATAAAAAAATTAAACAAACAGGCCCTAAATGATTAATTATCTTGTTTTGAAAGAATTGCATGTGGCCATAAACCACTTATATTAGCTGGCAGCTTACACGGTTGCATCCCTTGCTTCTAATGAATATATTAATAACCAAAGCAGAGGCATATACTTTTGTACAGAAAAAGTGGGATTCGTGTTCTTGCCATTGAATCGTATTCATCTTTTACATGAGCACAATCAGTCGTTAACGGTTAACCTGTTCCAAAGAAGTAACAAAATAAATGAACTAAAGTTCGTTCCAGCCTAAACTCAAAAATCATTAAAAAAAATAGAAAACTGCATACATAACTGAGGTCTCAGAAAGTGTATCACTTGCACTCCCTTGCTCACCAAACACTGATATACTCGTGCACGTATGTCCACAAACAGCCCTGATCCATTCTCCTTCGTCTCCAATATTGCATTCACCCTGAAACAACCATTAAAAAACCATTACGACAACAGTTTTTCACATACCTATATTATTAACCTACCATTTACACAAAATCTAACATCAGATACATTCTAGTTAATTTTGTTACACAATAACAAAACATGTAACATTCTACATAAATCATAAAGACCTTAATTTGTTTGAAGCAGCCGATATTTAGGTTGACGGGCTTATTTGAAACCGAAAAGGCAAATAAGATAACTTTTTAGAGCTAATGAAGTATAGTCTATTAACTTAAGCTATAAACTCAAAAGGCCTAAACAATGACATTTTTAGCTTTTCGAGAAGCTTGTAAGTTCTAAAAAATAAGCCAATCTAAACATCCCAAATAATATATTATGCAAGTAAAGCGAAAAAATTTAAAGTTGACTTACCTTTATAAAAATAGTCACTCAAAGTGGATGGTGAAGTCGTCAACCAACTAATAGAATCTAATTTTTCATAAATATGAAGGGTAAACCTTTATAAGAATAAAAAAACCCAATCTAATAAAACTAAAAATTAACTGACTTAGAAAAATAAACTTACATTTGAGTTCAGGTTTTGTTGCAAACCTCTAAACCTCTTTCTTCTTGGTGGTCGAGGTTATTGTAACACCCCAAAAATCAGGTAGCAGCGGAATGGTAACAATGGGGTGCTACATCAAAGTACAACAATCAAGATATAGGAAACGACCTTAAA
>BQNB010045942.1:0-38233 GCA_026074375.1 Tanacetum coccineum | reverse complement strand
GGGTGGGTAAAATACCGGTCATAAAATCATGAGATTTAGAAACACCCTTAAATACTTTGGTTATAAAAATACCCGCTTTGGGTTCAAGACATTTCTTAATATTTGGAGGTTCTGGTGGAGGTCGAGGAAATGACGGTTCTTTAAAAACTAAAAGAGTCCCGGAGGAAATGTTCTCTTTTAAATTCTCCTCCAATGTTACAAGATTTTTATCATGAAAGGCATGATAAACTAGTATACCTGGTTTGAATACTTTATCCTCGTTTCCGAGAGAATTCAAGGTAACACTGGCCGACAACTCCGCAGTGAAAGGCGTGTCGGAATCTACCAAAGGAAGTGGTAAAATACTTGAGTCGGAGGAATCAAATAAAACGGTTAATTCCTTTTTTAATTCCTTTGGTTTGGAAAAATGATCATTAAAATCAATTGGATTATCAAAAGTGATTTGAATTGGCATGACAATGGTATTGATTGGAATCTCACTTGAAACTTCATCTTCTTTTTCTTTGATTTCTTCAACTTCTTGAGGATGAGAAAGAAGTTTTGGTTTCTTATTTAAGAACGTTGCCAAGAGACAAATTATCTTTTTCCTTATCGCAATTCGAGTCATCATTTTCCACACAAATTGGACTACCGAGAAAAACATTGGCGTCTTCCATGAACAAACCTTCTCTCCGGTGAGAGTAGGGGAAGTAGGATTGCTACTTAAAACTTTAAGGATGGGAGGGAGAGTAAGATCAATTCCCGGTGGAAAATCGAATCTCCTTTCAAGATAGCAGTCAAAGTTCAACTTCTTCCGGTGAAGTAATGTGAAGTGAAGAAGAAAGAATTAATCTTGACATCCTTATATTCTCTTCAAAAAGAGGATCAGTTGCCTCGATTTAAACTACATACAATTCGAAAAGAGGATTTGAGTAAACTTGAAAATTTACTTCATGAAAATCCTTCTTAAAAGTCGAATCATCATTACCCGTTGGTAACGAATCAAGATGAGCAAGTTCATCGATGAACTTCTCGAAATTATCACTAGTCTTCATCGGAGAAGAACTAAGAGGAGGAGTATTAGTGTACTTCTGCTACTAAAAGATCGTCTTTTGAAAAATCAATGATAGAAATGGCATGAACACAATTCTTTTCCTTGTTTTTCTCAGATTTATCGGCATAATAAACAAGTTCATCCTTTCCTACTCTTAAAGTCAATTTTTCCTCGTACAAATCTATTAGAGCTTTTGCGGTTCGAAGGAAGGGTCTTCCTAGAATAATAGGTACTCTCGGATCGGGCTCAAAATTAATCACCACAAAATCCGCAAGAAAAGTGAAACCATCGACTCTAACTACAACATCCTCGGCTATGCCCATCGGGTGAGTAATCGAACGATTGGCAAGCTCAAGTGTCATATGAGTAGGAGTCAAAGCTTCAAGCTCAAGTTTCTTGTAGATAGAATGAGGTAAAAGGTTAATGCTAGCTCCTGAATCTGCTAAAGCACTAGTCCTATTGAGTTCTTGTAAAGCACATGGGATAAGAAATTTTCCCAGATCTTCGAGCTTCTCTGGCACCTTGTTCATAATGATAGCGGAACATTCAGCATTCACGGTCATGATAGCGATTTCCTCGAGCTTCTCTTTGTTCCTTAGCAACGAGCTTAACCATTTGTTGAACTTGGGCATTTCGACAAGAGCATCTTTCAATCCAATCTCTAAATGGAGTTGCTTGAACATCTTCAAAAACTGGCTATGTTGAGCACTTGGTTTATCGTGTTCTCTCACTTTCATCCTCTCAGGATATGGAAGTTTAGATGGATACGAATCATGTCTTGGAGAATTGAGATCTTGAATTTCAACATTAACGGTTTTCTTTGCTTTTGGATTTGGAATTTCCATAAAAATTGAATCTTTTTCCCCCGGAGATGGGATATGTGCGGTATTTTCCAAATTTGGATTTTGCACTTTTCCGTTGATGTCTCTGGGTTTTGTTCGAGTTCTTTTTAGGAAATTGAAACATCGGGTGTAGAAACAAGAGGAATCGAAGGTTCTTCCAAAGTCTTACCGCTCCTTGTGGTGATAGCATTAATTTGCTGACGAGGGTTAGTCACGGTTTGACTTGGAAGAGTACCCGTATTTGAAGTAGAAGCTGAATTTTTGAAATTATTACAAAGACTTGTCAACAAACTCGTGACATTAGCCATTTGATTTTGCAAATTTTGACCTTGATTATGAACATTCTTCAACACCGCATCGTTTGCCTTGACGTAGTTTTCAAAATCCATTTTCGAAACACCTTGGATTTGGGGCGTAGGAGCCTGGTATGGTGGAACTTGGTAAACCGGTGGTTGATTAGTTGGTGGTTGAAAAACTTGACCTTGATTGTTTTGATGATTGAAATTTCCTCCACGGTTTTGGTTGAAATTAGAATTGGTTCCTTGATAACGGTTTTGGTTGTTTTGAATATTCGGTTGATTGAAACCCGACGGTTTCATTTAACTTGTCAAATTAGGAGGTTGGTTTCTTTGGAGAAAATTACCAATGGCTGCGGTTTGTTGAAATTGTTGGATGTTGTCATGAAAAAATGGAAAATCGTTTCCTCCTCGAGTTAACGGACAATGGTTAAAATGGTGATTTGATCCACACGTGACACATACTTCCTCAACTGCTTTGACTGGTGCAGGAGTAGTAACAACTAAAGCTTTCATTTCTTTCATCATTTGGTTCATCTTAATAGTCATCGTATCTTCGAGAGAAGCGGCTATTTGTTGCATATCGAAAGAATTATTAGAAGGTGAAGAATTAGAAAGAGGAGCATCCGTACTCACTCTTGAATCATTAGCACGACTTCTGGAGTAACGAACTTTTGACTTGCTTTCAATAATCGCTAAACCTTCTTGAGGCATCTTGTCTAAAAAATTGCCACCAAACGCCTCGGCAAATCTAGGCCCTCTTGATCGTTTGAATTCAAAGAGTTGTAAAAAGTATCGAGTTGGTGTAGTTCCGAGAAGCCATGGTGAGGACATTGACGAAGGAGTCCTTTAAAACGTTCCCATGCTTCATTGAAGGTTTCGTTGGGTTTTTGGTAAAAAGCAACGATCTCATTTCGATAGTAAGTAGTTTTTGAAGGTGGGAAGTATTGGTTTATGAATTTTGAAACAAGGTCGTCCCATGTGAGAATTGAATTCTAGAGTTCCTTGTCAAAAACCCAATCTCGCTTCACCGTCTAGAGAAAAGGGAAAAGCCAAAAGCTTTAATCGAAGTGTTTCGGAACTTCGGGATGTCTAAACGTTAAGGACCTTGTTAAAAAATCGAAGGGTGATTGTTGAGGGGTCCTTGTCTACCCGTAAAACTTATATTTCACAAGATTGATTAAAGGTTGTTTAAGCTTGAAATTGTTAGCATTGATCGGTGGAACAACTATAGCATCTGCATACCTTTCGATGGGTGCTTGTAACATTTGGGCCATCGTACGATTGTCTGCCATTGGAACAACGTTTTGTTCAATAATTGGTTCTTCTAAATCAAAATTTTCAACAACGACTGTTGTTGTCGACGTCTTCGAGATTGCGAACGAGTGCGCATAAAAAGAAAAAATAAAAATTAAAAAACAAAACTTTACACTATTTTTTTACAATGAATTTTAACGGTTACACGAAAGAGACTTAAACCAAATAATCAACTACTTCACGGTAGCTCTTGAAAATTGCTTTTCAAGGTGAGCCGTACTTCGTAGAGACACAAATGGCAAGTGTTAAATCTTTAGTTCGATTTGGGAACCAACAAGTTCACCGGAAATTGAAATGATAACACCTCTGTTGAGAATGTTATATTTTGGTATTTTTACCAATTGGTGATTTTTATTTCTTTAATTAAAAAGGAAGATTTTTTATATTTTTGATTTTTCTATTTTTTTTACTTACACTAAAAAGAAAAAGGAAAATATTTTTTACTTTTTATTTTTTATGATTTTTTTTTTGGATTTTTGAATTATAAAACAAGAATGCAACTTTCGAGAGTGAAAGGATCTTCAAACCAAATCAACAAACACAAAATGTAGGAATCTTAAACACTAGTCCCCGGCAACGGCGCCAAATACTGATTACAGTTTATTATACCTAAAATATATATAAAATATAATACTTTTAAAAGAGTAATTAAGAAAATTACCAAGTTACCCTTGATAAAATTCACTCTAAAAAATATATATAATATAATATATAATCCGTATATTAAACCGGGCAAGTATGATCACCCGGGTCGTTTATCCCAACGACTAGTGAAATTGAAACCTCGTTTTAAACTTGGATTCTGATTTAAATGAAGCAAAGATAATTTTGATATTCTAAATCTACTAAATAAAAATCAACAATTAAAAAGGCAATTTAAGCAATTTAAACGAATACGGAAAACAAATAAAACGCGACAAATAAGCAAGCCTACTAATTTTAACCCCTAAAAATGTAAACTAAAATTATAAACCTAAGATAGGACAAAAGAAAATTTTAGAAAAAGAAATTATTATTTTTGGCTTTTTAGATTAAAAGATATGATCTTTCTAAAATTTAAACTAATTAAAAACTATAAAATTAATAAAACTATTAAAGATAAAGTCCTAAATTTTTTTATAAAAATTACACTAGATAAAGAAAGTGTGCAGAAATTTTCTAAAAATAAAAGCCCTAATTTTTACTTTTTAATTAAAGTCTAATTAAACTAATTAAAACTAAACCCTAATTATTAATTAAAAATATAAAACTAATTAAAAACTAACTAAAGACTTAATTAAGGACTAACTATACGAATACTAGAGGGACTAGTGGAGCAAAGATACTAACTGATGAAGGACCAACTGAAAAACAATAAAAAACTAAAAATTACAAAACCAGTCCCTGAGGACCTAACCCGACTTCAAATTAAATCCTAGTAAGCCTTAAAAATAAGTGGAGAATAAAAAATGCTTAAAATTAAAAACTTATAAAAGCAAAATTGTAAAGGAAGCTAGGGAGAACAACTTTAACAAAAGCACTATGGTCTGAAACTCAAAGATAGCTCTAAAAGAGCTTCTCAATAAGCTGTTACAGAGAGAAGGCTTTTGAGCTTATTTTCACTAAAGAGCTTATAACAAGCTCAAATTAAGCTTAAAACTAAAAAGGAAAAGTGTTCTAGGAAGCTTATGAGATGCTTAAACTATGTAGGCAAAGAAAATTAAGCTGGAAATACTTTTAAGCAACTGAAATCAAGCATGAACTAAGTAAACTCAGAAAATAAGCAAATTAGCACAAAATCTAAATAAGCTATTAGGCTCAAGAGACAAAACTAGACTATAAGCTTATGAAAACTAGTTAAGCTACTTATGATCTATCTATTTAAGCAATAAAAACTACTATCTTAAGCTAGAATTAAGTTTTTAATAAACTAAGTATCTATCCTACTGTTTTTGGCTTTTTAAGTTTTTCAATGACTTTTGACAGTAAAATAAGCTAGGAAAATAAGCTAAATAACAAAATTTAAGACTTAAACTATATTAAACTGTAATGCTGGTCATAACCCCGAGGATCTCACTCCAAGTCACATTAGGAGTGACCTGGATGCACTACATCGCAGGGTTCAGCATATTGAGGAGGAGGATGTGCGTGCCGATAATAAACGACTGAAGATGATGTTAGACTGCAGTGAAAACCGCACTAGAGATGCTTGGAGAGAGCACGACCGGGCAACATGGCATTACCATCACTTGAGGCGTTGGTCTATTATGGTTGAGAATCTATTACCACCGCGTCTGCAGTATCGAGAGCCACCATATGCTCTACCTGAGACTCTATTGGCTCCTGTCACTCATACTGACCCTAGGGATCCGTATGTTGCTGCACGTGATGCTGCCACTGCTCCTGCTACTGATAATGATGATTCACCTACCCCGAAGGAGACTGCACCATCTGAGCCACAAGGATCTCCACCTCGTGACTCTTAGTAGTTTAATTTTATTAGTAGCATCTTTTGTTTTGTAATCACTAAACTGAATCTTCAGTTAGTGAATTTATGCCATTGGTTGTAACAATTTATATCATTTTGTGGAACAATGCAACGATGTATTAACTCTTTTGGGGAATGAATGATGAAAAATAGCTGTCTTTTGATTTACTACTTGATGTTGTTGTGATTGTTGTTATTATTGGTTCATTTGTATATAATGTGATTATGTCATTATATAAATACTCATTGAGGCCTCTTTGTGTTGTGATAGAATTCATTTGCCACCAAGACCAATGAACCCAAGCTGCTTATTGAGCGTCTCGTCACTTGAGAGGTCAGATGCTGTTGTGGAGCAGATCGAGGCAAGGATGCAACCGCTAAGGGACAAAGAAAGAAACAATGCTAACGAAGCTGGGGGCCAAGGCTAAGGTGTGGGCGCTAGTGCTCTGGGAATGTACTTTTTCGGGATTCATTAAATGCAACCCTACGGTCTTCCATGGACACGAGGGAGCTGTTGAGCTAAGTAGGTGGTTCGAGAACACGGAGATGGTTTTGGGGATAAGTGAATGTGCCGAGGCGAGAAAAGTCAAATTTGGTGCTGCCACACTTCAAGGGCGTGCCTTGACGTGGTGGAATTTGCCCATGGTTTTAGCAACGATGGATAAGCAGCTGCAAATTCGATCGGTTGGATGAAATTGAGAAAATTAATGACAGAGGAATTTTGCCCCGTTGAAAAAGTTCAGCGAATGGAGCATGGACTGTGGATTGAAGGTTAAGGAGTTTGACATAACTGCTTATACTAAGCGCTTTCATGAGCTGGTTCAACTATGTCCGGAAATGGTCCCGAGTGAACGCAAGAAAATCGAAGCTTATATCCGGGGACTAACTAACAACATAAAGGGTACAATTATTAGATCCAAACCCATTAGCCTGAATGAAGTTGTGCAGATGGCACATGCCCTGATGGAACCAAAGGTTTAAGCTCGAATAGAAAGGATTGCTGAGGGCAATAAAAGGAAATGGGAAAGCTCACAAGGTGGTAACAACAGAAAAACAATTGGGAAAACACCGCCATAACCAGGCCAGAACTAATCTCAAAGGCAAGGGGAAGGCTCGCGAGCAATGACCACCTGCCCCGGCTATAGCCAAGGTTTGGGTATGCTCGGAAACAAACTGCTTTGTTTTTTTAAAATCGTTTGTGGAAAGGCGCCTATTTTATAACTGAAACGGGTAAAGGAAATTTTGAACTTTGAGGATATTGCACTTTCAGTCCCTCTCTTTCTTTTCACCTATTTCTAGTTATAAAAGGACTTTCGAAATTGGCATGAAAGGTCCTTGTGGTTTATTAATAAGGGTTAATGGGCTAGGGATTGGGCTTTTGGATCCAGGTGAGGCCTATTTGGGTTTAGGGACCATTTATGAACTTTTCTGAAACTTGAGTAGCTTAAGTGGAATATTTTGGGCCTCGTTGACTTTTGTTGACCATGATTTAACTGAGGCTTGACTTTTCTGGCTTCGGCTTTGATTCTTTAGCTTCTTTTTGTACTTTTCTGATTCTCGTGTCCGTGCTTGCTCGCTTTTGATTGTTTTCTTGTGATTTTTGATTTATCCGTCCTTGCACACACAAAACATAAATACAAGCATATTTTTGCCATTTTTGATATGTTTTGGGTTTAATTGGGTCATTTTAGGTACAAAACGGATATGTGTATTCTACACTTATCAGATTGGTTAGTTGATCAAGACGCCGTTATCGTATGTGGCAAGAAGGTAGTACATATCCCTATTAAGAACAAAACGTTGGTAATTGAGGGCGACCGTGGTACGTCCCGATTGAAGATAATATCCTGCATTAAGGCCAGTAAATACATCGAAAGAGGACATCAGTTGTTCGTGGCACATGTAACCAAAAAAGAACCAAAGGAGAAACGTTTGAAAGATGTACCGGTGATTCAAGATTTCCCCGAGGTGTTTCCTGACGACTTACCGGGACTCCCGCCGCCTTGGCAAGTGGAATTTAAGATTGAACTTGTACCGGGTGCTGCACCTGTTGCGCGCGCCCCGTACCGATTGGCACCTTCCGAGATGAAGGAATTAGCTGACCAATTGCAAGAGTTGTTAGAAAAATGATTTATTCGCCCGAGCTCGTCGCCATAGGGAGCTCCGGTGTTATTCGTAAAGAAAAAGGATGGAACTTTCCGAATGTGTATCGATTACCGCGAATTAAACAAGTTGACGATCAAAAATCGTTATCCTCTCCCGAGAATTGATGATTTATTCGATCAACTTCAGGGCTCAAGTGTGTATTCGAAGATCGACTTGCGAACGGGGTATCATCAACTCCGTATTAGAGAAGAAGACATCCCTATTACTGCCTTCAGAACTAGATACGGTCACTATGAATTCCAAGTGATGCCGTTCGGCTTAACCAATGCGCCTGCGGTGTTCATGGACCTAATGAATCGGGTGTGCAAACCGTACCTCGACAAGTTCGTGATCGTGTTTATCGATGATATACTTATTTACTCTAAGAACAAAGATGAACATAAGGAACACTTGAAGGCCATTCTGGAACTACTGAAGAAAGAGAAATTATACGCGAAATTCTCGAAGTGTGATTTTTGGCTTGAATCTGTGCAATTTCTCGGTCATGTGATCGATAGTAAAGGTGTTCACGTAGATCCTGCAAAGATCAAGGCAATCAAGAACTAGGCTACGCCGACAACACCAACTGAGGTGAGGCAATTTCTGGGTTTGGCTGGTTATTACCGGAGATTCATCGAAGGTTTCTCCTTAATTTCCAAACCTCTTACCAAGTTAACCTAGAAAAATAAGAAGTATGAATGGAGCGAGGACGAAGAGGAAGCATTCGAATTGCTCAAGCAGAAACTGTGTTGTGCACCGATATTGGCATTACCCGAAGGATCAGAAGACTTCGTTGTGTATTGCGATGCATCACTTAAAGGCTTTGGAGCTGTTTTGATGCAAAGAGAAAAGGTTATAGCATATGCATCCCGGCAATTGAGAACTCACGAGGAGAACTACACGACCCATGACTTAGAACTGGGGGCCGTGGTTTTTGCACTTAGGCTGTGGAGACATTATCTGTATGGGACGAAGTGTGTAGTCTATACGGATCATAAGAGCCTTCAATACATCCTCGATCAGAAAGAGCTAAATATGAGACAGCGCCGGTGGATCGAACTCTTGAGCGATTACGATTGCGAGATCCGTTATCATCCGGGCAAGGCAAACGTAGTGGCTGATGCTTTGAGTCGAAAGGAAAAGGAACCAATAAGGGTTAGAGCATTGGTAATGACAGTACACTCAAATCTACCTGATCAAATCCGTAACGCGCAATTAGAAGCAATGAAAAAGAAGAATGTGAAGGCAGAAAATTTAGGAAGATTGATCAAGCAGATATTTGATGTTCATTCTGACGGAACCAGATATTTTGATAAGCGTATTTGGCTGCCACGATATGGAGGATTGAGAAATTTGATCATGCACGAATCCTATAAATCCAAATACTCCATTCATCCAGGATCCGACAAGATGTATCAAGACATGAAGCAGCTTTACTGGTGGCCAAACGTGAAGGCGGATATCGCCAACTATTTTAGCAAATGCCTGACCTGTGCTAAGGTTAAAGCTGAACATCAAAAGCCATCTGGTTTACTCCAACAACCAGAAATTCCTGTCTGGAAATGGGAGCGAATAACCATGGATTTTATTGTTGGACTTCCAAGAACTCCAAGTGGGTATGACTCTATATGGGTCATTGTCGACCGATTGACTAAATCGGCACACTTTCTACTAGTAAAGACGACGGACAGTATGGAGAAGCTCACTCAGCTATACCTGAAGGAAATTATCTGTCGACATAGAGTGCCAATCTCGATCATATCGGACAGAGATAGCAAGTTTGCATCAAGATTTTGGCGGTCACTTCAAGGAGCCTTGGGAACACAACTCGATATGAGCACTGCATACCACCCGCGGACGGATGGCCAAAGCGAGAGAATAATACAAACATTGGAAGATATGATGCGAGCTTGCGTGATTGATTTTGGAGGTAGTTGGGATCGACATTTGCCATTAGTCGAATTCTCATATAACAATAGTTATCACGCGAGTATTAAGGCCGCTTCATTTGAAGCACTGTATGGGCGGAAATGTAGGTCACCTGTTTGTTGGAGTGAGGTTGGAGATAGCCAACTTACAGGTCCAGAAATGATACGGGAGACAACTAAGAAGATAGTGCAGATTAAAAATTGGTTGTTGACTGCTCGTAGCCGTCAGAAAAGCTACGCCGACATGAGACGTAAATCATTGGAATTTAATGTGGGAGATAAGGTTATGCTCAAGGTATCGCCTTGGAAGGGCGTGATTCGTTTTGGGAAGCGTGGGAAGTTAATCCCATGATATATTGGGCCATTCAAAGTCTTAGAAAGAGTTGGTCCCGTAGCATATAAGTTGGAGTTGCCAAGAGAACTTCAAGGAATTCACAACACCTTTCATGTCTCAAATTTGAAGAAGTGTTTGTCAGATGAGAGTCTTGTCATCCCGCTTGATGAGATTCAACTTGATGACAAGTTGCATTTTATTGAGGAACCGGTGGAAATAATGGATCGTGAGGTGAAGCGACTGAAGCAAAGCCGTATACCAATAGTCAAGGTCCGTTGGAACTCGCGTCGAGGACCAGAATTTACATGGGAACGTGAGGATCAAATGAAGAGCAAGTATCCTCACCTTTTCAAGCGGTCAAAGAACGGATAAGGCAAATCGAGCACCGGGACGGCGCTCCCTTAAGGAGGGGAGGATGTAACATTCCGTATTTAAGGTCACTATTTACTCCGAGCTTATTTCTATTTTCATTTTTAAGCGAGTTATTAATTTTACGTTTACCCGATTTAGTAAGATTTTCTCGTTCTTAGCTTTGCGTGAGCCGTATTTAGAAATCTATTCCGTCTTCGCATCTTAAGTGATTTAATAATCTCATAATATTCCCCGATGATTATAATTTTCCTCATTTTCATTTTCCGTTGTGTTTCGCGTTTACGTAAATTCTTGCTAAAACTCGCGTTTTTACCTTAAAACTTTACCTTTATTTAAATTACTTTACACACTTTAATTAAATTATACACATAATAAAAATCAAAAAAAATATAATTTTTGCAAACCCAAGGCCCTATGGCCGGTTTACCCAACCCAACACACAAACCCTTCTTTCTCTTTTCTATAACCTCATCATTCTTCTCCATTTTCCTATACATGCAAACTTTTCATTTCTCACCATTTCAAAAATCTTTTCTTCCTTCCCTTCTCTTCTAGCTGCTGCCGAACACAATAGCACCACCACCACCATCCTCACAAAATTTTCATACTCCTTTTATCCATTATAACACCATCCTAAAGCCTCTTGTAAAGTTTGGTAAAGATTCATGAAGATTTGAAGAAGTTAGGGCTTGTTTCTTGAGGTTTTCTTGAGGGTTTTGATTGGGGTTTTGTTGGAAGAGTATTAACAACATTAGAGAAGGATTAGAAGCTTGTTAATCTTGTGTTCCTTGGTTCGAATCAGCCCACACAAGAGAAGAGTGCTTGGTGTTTGATTCACTAGCCTTAATCTTTCTTTAGTAAGCCCTAATCTTTCTTTTATTAGTCTTATCTTTTTATTTCTTGTTTTCTTTAATTTTAATCCATGAAAATGGATGTTTAAGTTCTGAATATATATATGTGATGATGTTCTTGAGAGTGTTTTCATTTAGTTATGGCATTGGGTTAGGTCTTAGATGATTAAAATGAAGTTTATAAAGGTTTTAAGTGGAAATAATGGGACTGTTTTGAAAACAGTAGCAAAACGTGTGATTTTCTAAAACTATTTGGCCTGGAGACTATGATTAAATTTAATGGCTGAAAAGATACATGTCTTAGCATCATAGGATAGTTAGATTCTCAACCAACTCCTTGGGATGAGTGAGTTATGGCCAAAACAAGAAAAGAGGTCAAATCTGGACATGTATTTGGAATACGAGTTAAACTCCAAATTTTTGTCATAAAATAATAGATCTTTTTGAATGGGTCAGTAGTAGACATCATAAGGAAACCATAGCCTTTGACCTCACCTTTATTTCTATCATGGTTCGGGATTTATGGCCATTTTAGTAAAGGGTAAAATTTTTGCTAACTTTCTGTTTTGGACAACCAGGGGTAAAATGGTCTTTTCACATAGTTACAAAACTTTGTAAATTATGAGACTTACATTTCTGGAAACTAGACACAAATAGATTTCCAGGGGTGAAAGCCTCATATATAGAACATTTGTGAGCTAGGAGATATGAGTCCGTGAAGTCAAGTTAAATTCAGAAACCTAGTTTTTACGTCTAGTCTAAAAATTTTAAATCGTATAGTACACCGTGATAAAATAAAAGTTAGAAGCCGAAACTTGGTAGATGTTCATTTGACTATAAGACCAGGTCACAGGTCAATTTGGGATTAAAAAGGACTTGGGGAAGTCCTAGTGGAATGCCATACTTATCTCGGAAACACATCTCATGATCACATGTTAAATTTTTACGTATTGTTACTTTCTACGTACTAAGTTGCGTCACGTATTTTAGACAGTGCCTCCTAGGATACTTCTTCCCCGCTCATTCCAAGACTTGAATATAAGGGGGATTCTGATCCTAATTGCTCTTACGTGAGTTTCATAGCCTCGCACTTTCAACAATTCATCACTTATCAAACTGTATTTATAAAACGCACGCGATGGAGATACAAATGCTTTGTTTTATAAACTGAGCACAAAGAAATTTTATGGTATCTGGACCCCGAATATGAGAATATTTCATAATAGCTATTTCCAAAAGACCCCAACTCATGACTGTTAAATGCCATTAATGGGTAAGCGCTAGTACAGAGTAAATAGATTATATTGGGTTTGACAACGCCCTGTCCGGGTAGAATCAATCCTTTCGAAGCACCCAGTCAACGGACAATTTGTATTTAGAAGTTAGGTATAAGGCAATAATACCTAGTTATGGGGCAACATGATTTACATACAAGATATGTGTTAACGTCAAGGCTTCGGTGTCATGAGCTTATTGCAATAGAAACTTGATTAATGGCTTGTTCGTACAACAAGTCACACGATGAACAAAAACTTATGTTCTCTTTTATCTCTTACAAACTCTATGGATTCACTCAACATTTTTGTTGACTCTTTTAAGCATGTTTATCTCAGGAAATCAAGGTGAAGGTGCTGTATATACGAGGAGTTTATGCTAAAAGTTTTAAGAACTTGTATTTTGTTCCATTTTATAAAACTAATGATCCATGATTTGGAAAAACTTATGTTATGAATTTGGTAACGTTTCTGTGGGACGTATGTTGATTACTCTGAAACTTCTTTAAATGGAACAATGTTTTAAACGCCTCTTCTTTTTCTCATGAGTCGTTTTCTATAGTCTTTTATGCAAATGACTATGAAATAACACCCAATGTTGTATATTTCGCTGTGTGAAAATTTGGGGGTGTTAAAGATTGGTATCAAGAAGCTATAGGTTAATAGGAACTAGTCAAAAAAAAATTTTTTTTACCTAAACTATAACCCTTTTTATGCGCGCTAAGACTCCTCGAAGCCCTTGTGTTATTCATAATCAAGAATTTTTCCATTTGAGTATTTATGCACATTTTTGGTGCCTTACTATTAAATATTCATATAATAAATAATATTATATGTAATTGATATGTATATATATATATATAATTTATATATATAAAATATATATCGAATTGATATGCTTATCAGCGAACAATCAAGAATTTGTTATTTAAGATTTTCAAAAATGAAATTTTTATATGTAACAAATATTATCGTGCATATTCATATTATTTATCTATCATCATGCATATTCCTGAAGCATCATCATGCATTCGCATTCTCATATAAATTATTATTTATATAGTAATCCTTATTCATTTTACGCAATCTGCAGATTATCATGGCCAACCTACCAAACAATAACGAGTTCGCGCTAGCTGCGGAGGCAGCACCAGACAACATGAACGGCTGGGTTGAAGAGGAAGACCCAGAAATGGAGGAAGAGGAGGAAGATCCGGAAGAAGATCCAGAAATGGAAAAGAAAAAGAAGAGATGGAAGCTGATGAACAATGGGACGGCCCAGAATGGATACTCCCTATCAGGGGGCGGACCCACTTTATACCCTGTCCGCCACCTGAAAAGGAACTCTGAGGCTGAGGCTGAGGCTGAGGATGAGGCTGAGGCTGAATTGCACCCCATACCAACCCTCTTGTGCCTAGCTAGATCCTATACCTTGAGGACTCTTATCATCGTGTACTAGCAGACTACTACCACTTAAGAGAACTCTTCACTGATACTCAGGTTTGACGGGATCATCATCATCTGCTCTGCTGCTTGCTGCTTACAAGGGTCAATAACCCCGAGGATGTCACCTCTCAAGTCACATTAAGAGTGACCTAGATGCACTACAATTGCAGGGTTCAGCATATTGAGGAGGAGGATGTGCTTGCCGATAATAAGCGACTGAAGATGATGCTAGACTGTAGTGAACACCGCACTAGAGATGCTTAGAGAGAGCATGACCGTGCAACTTGGCATTACCATCACTTAAGACGTTGGTCTATTATGGTTGAGAATCTTTTACCGCCGCGTCTACGTATCAAGAGCCGCATATGCTCTACCTATAGACTCTATTTGTCTCTTGTCCCACTCATATTGATCCTAAGAGATCCGTATGTTGCTCAGCTCGTGATGCTGTCACTGCTCCTAGCTACTAATAACTGATGATTCACCTACCCCAGAAGGAGACTTTCACCATCGAGCACAAGGATCTCCCAACCTCGTGAAACTCTAGTAGTTTAATTTTATTAGGATATCTTTCATTCTGTTAACCACTAAACTGAAATCATCAGTTATGTGAATTGATACCATAGGTTGTAACGATCTATATCATTTTTGAGAAACAATGCACCTATTAATCAACTCTTTTTGGTAATGAATAGACAATGGCTACTTTTGATTTATTACTTGATGTTGTTGTGATTGTTGTTATTAATGGTTCACGATAAGTAAATGGATCGATTATGTCATAATGTAAATACTCATTGAGACTTTTCTTGAGTTGTGATAGAATCAGTTGCCCCTAAGAACCAATGAACCAACTGCCATCGAGCGACTCATCGCTGAAAGTGTCACGTGCTGTGCTGTGGAAGGCAGAGCGACAAAGGCAATAAATGCAAGGGGACAAGAAACACGAAGCTGAGGGCCAAGTGTGGTGACCAGCTCTCGAGAATGACCTTTTTCGGGATTCATGAAATGCAACCCTACGGTCTTTTTATGACACGAGGAGCTGTTGATCTAAGTAGGTGTTCGTGAAAGATAGAAATGGTTTTTTGGGATAAGTGAATGTACCACAGCGAGAAAGGGTCAAGTTGTGCGCTGCCACAACTTAAGGGCTGCCTTGACGTGGTGGAATTCCCAGTTGCGATGATGGGGGGATTAGAAGCTGCAAATCATTATCGGTTTGGAACTGAAATGGAGAAGTTAACGACAGAGGAATATTTGTCCCTTTCAGAGGAAGTGCAGCGAATGGAGCACGAACTGTGGAATTTGAAGGTTAAGGAGTTTGACATAACTGCGTATACTAAGCGCTTTCATAAGCTTGTTCAACTAGTCCGGAAATGGTTCCCAGTGAACGCAAGAAATTGAAGCTTATTATCCGGGACCAACTGACAACATAAAGGTACAGTTATTGGGATCCAAACCCATTAGCCTGTTAAAGCTGTACTAATGGCAATGCCCTTATGGAAACAAAAAGAGCCAAGCGTCGAATAGAAAGGATTGCCGAGGGCAATAAAAGGAAATGGGAAAGCTCACAAGGTGGTAACAACAGAAACAACAATAGGGACAACACCCGCCATAACCAGCTGAACAATCAAAGGCATGGGGGGGGTGGGTAATACGAGCAATGACCACCGCCCCTGCTGAGCAAGGTGGGTATGCTGGAAACAAACCGCTCTGTAATCGTTGTGGAAAGCATCACTTTGGTTATTGCAAGGTAGTATGTAACAACTGTGGAAAGGCAGGCCACATAACAAGAGATTGTAAGGGCAAGGCTATAGCTACGGGTGCTAATGCGAGACCAACCGTGACGTGTTATGATTGTGGAGAAAAAGGACACACAAGGAACTATTGTCCGAAGAAAAGGGATCCACAAGGTGAGGAAGCTTCGAAGGTCAGGGCCTTACGTGATTAGAGATGCTGAGAACCACAAGGACCTAATGTTTGATATCGGGTATGTTTCTACTCACCCCAATCGATTATGCAACTCTATTATTTGACTCAGGATCTGACAAAAGCTACGTGAACACTATTTTTAGTCATTTGATAGACATCTAATCCATAGACTATACACTAGCTAATGAAGTGGAAATTGAGGCCGATGGAAGGTCCGCAGCACTAATACTATCCTAAGAGGGTGTACCCTGAACTTATTAAACCACTTATTTAAAATTGAACCTTATGCCCATTGAGCTGGGAACTTTGACAGTAGTTTATTGGGAATGGATTGGTTAGTATGATCAAGATGTCGTCATTGTAAATGTGGCAAGAAAGAGTGCAGATAACCCTCCAAAAACAAGAACTCTGATAGTTGAGGCGACCCGTAGGTACGTCCGATTGAGATAATATCTTGCATTAAGGCCAACAAATACATCGAAAGAGGACATCAATTGTTCATGGCACATGTAACCGAGAAGGAACCAAAGGAGAAACGTTTGGAAGATGTATCGGTGATTCGAGATTTCCCTGAGGTGTTTCCTGACGATTTACCAGGACTCCCACCACCTCGCCAAGTGGAATTTAAAATTGAACTTTGGTACCTCCGGGTGCTGCCAACCTGTTGGCAAACGAGCCCCGTACCGATTGGCACCATCCGAGCTGAAAGAATTGGCGGACCAATTACAAGAGTCATCAGAAAAGGGTTTATTCGTCCGAGCTCGTCGCCATGGGGAGCTCTAGTATTATTCGTTAAGAAGAAGGACGGATCATTCCGTATGTGCATCGATTATTGTGAGCTAAATAAGTTGACAGTCAAGAATCGGTATCCACTTCCGAGGATTGACGACCTGTTCGATCAACTTCAAGGTTCCATCGTGTACTCAAAGATCGATCTGCGGTCTGGTTATCACCAACTCCGAATTAGAGAAGAAGACATCCCTATTACTGCCTTCAGAACTAGATACGGTCACTATGAATTCCAAGTGATGCCGTTCGGCTTAACCAATGCGCTTGCGGTGTTCATGGACCTAATGAATCGGGTGTGCAAACCGTACCTCGACAAGTTCATGATCGTGTTTATCGATGATATACTTATCTACTCCAAGAATAAAGAAGAGCACGAAAAACATCTGAAGATCATTTAGAAGTTGCCTCAAAGAATGACAATAGTATGCCAAATTCTCGAAGGTGCGATTTCTGGCTGAGTCGGTCAATTTTCTCGGTCACATGATCAACAACAAAGGTGTTTTACATGATTCCGCGAAGGTTGAGGCTATCCGAAATTGGTCTAGCAATCCGACAACAAATACCGAAAAGAAGTCAAAACAATTTTTGGGTTTAAAGCCAGATATTACCGAAGATTCATCGAAGGTTTTCCGCTTAATTTCCAAGCCTCCTAACTAAAATTGACGAGAAGAACAAAAAGTATGAAATAGGTGTAACGGAAAAGATTAGGCATTCCAAACTTTGAAGGCAAAGTAATTTCCGCTCCTATCCTAGCGTTGCCTGAAGGAACTGAGAACTTCGTTGTATACTGCGATGCGTCGCACAAAGGTTATGGAGCTGTTCTGATGCAGAGGGAAAAGGTGATAGCTATGACCTCTCCGGCAACTGAAGAAACTTCAAGGGGGAAAACTATCACGACCCATGATTTAGAACTGTGTTGTAGTGTTTACACTTAGACTCTGGAGTAACATTATTTTTGTATGTACAGAAAGTGTCTACTGTGTACACAGATCATAAGAGTCTACAATACATTCTGGATAAAAAAGAACTCAACATGAGACAGCGACGATGGATTGAACTCTTGAGTGATTATGATTTCGAAATCCGTTACCATCCTGGTAAGGCCAACGTAGTGGCTGACGCCCTGAGTTGAAAGGACAGAGAACCAATAAGGGTTAGATCTTTGGTAATGACGGTACATACCAATTTACCTGAGAGAATACTAAAGGCTCAGACTGATGCAATGAAAGAGGAAAACCTGAAGGCCAAAAATCTTGGAAGGCTGATCAAGCCGATATTTGAGACCCGTTCTGATGGAATCCAATGCTTTGAAGGGCGAATTTGGTTACCGATGTTTGGAGAATTACGGGATTTGACATGCATGAATCGCTACGAATCTAAATATTCCATTCATTCCGGGGTCAGACAAGATGTATCAAGACCTAAAAGAAGCTCTATACTGGTGGCCGAACATGAAAGCCGAGATCGCCACCTATGTTAGTAAATGTCTGACCTGTGCCAAGGTAAAGGCTGAGCACCAAAAGCCATCCGGTCTACTTCAACAACCTGAAATCCCATAGTGGAAGTAGGAGAAAATAACCATGGATTTTGTTTCAGGACTTCCAAGAACGCCAAGTGGTTATGACTCCATTTGGGTTATTGTTGACCGATTAACCAAATCTGCTCATTTCTTACCGATGAAGAAAACTGACAGCATAGAGAAACTCGCCCAATTATACTTAAAAGAAATTGTATGTAAGCATGGCGTGCCTACATTAATTATCTCGGATAGAGACAGTTTGTTTACATCGAGATTTTGGAAATCACTACAAGAAGCGATGGGAACCCAACTGGATATGAGCACTGCTTATCACCCAGAGACTGATGCTCAAAGCGAGAGGACTATTCGGACAATGGAGGACATGTCGCGAGCATGCGTAATTGATTTTGGTAGTAGTTGGGATCGACATTTGCCATTAGTCAATTCACTCCTACAATAACTGATTTATCAATGCGAGCATTAAGGCTGCACCATTCGCAGCTTTTATATGGGCGAAAGTGTAGATTCCCAGTTTTGCTTGAGTGGGTTGGAGATAGTCCAACTCACAGTCCCGTAAAATGATACAGAAGACAACTGAGAAGATAGTGCAGATTAAAAAATCAGTTGTTGACTGCTCGAAGCCGCCAGAAAAGTTATGCGGACGTTAGACGCAAACCGATGGAATTTCAAGTGGGTGACATGGTCATGTTAAAGGTATCTCCTTGGAAGGGCGTAATTCGCTTTGGGAAACGTGGTAAGCTGAGTCCACGGTACATTGGGCCATTCAAGATCATAGAAAGAATTGGTCCTGTGGCATACAAGTTAGAGCTTCCTGATAAACTCCGTGGGATTCATAACACCTTCCATGTTTCGAATCTCAAGAAATGTCTAGCGGATGAAAACTTGGTTATCCCTCTTGAAGGATTCAATCCCCCAACTGGACGACAAGTTTATCACTTAACGAGAACCATTAGAAACATGACCGCGAAGTGAAGCAGCTCAAGCCCAAGTTGAAACCTAATGTCAAAGTACGATGTCATTCCAAGACGAGGTCCGGAATACACTTGTGAGACAGAAAGATTTCTTCCAAAATAAATTACCCGCATCTCTACATGTTTTGCCGAAGTAATAATAAGACAAGAAAATTAAGGAACCGAGCACACGGAAACGCGACTGCCTTAAGGAGGGGAGGATGTAACATTCTGTATTTAAGGTCACTATTTACTCCCAAGCTTAATTCCATTTTCAATTTTAAAGGAGTTATTAATTTACGTTTACCCGAATTAGTAATAACATTCTCGTTACTTCAGCTTTGCGTGAGCCGTAATTAGAAATCTATTCCGTCTTCGCATCTTAAGTGATTTAATAATCTCATAATATTCCCCGATGATTATAATTTTCCTCATTTACATTTTCCGTTGTGTTTCGCGTTTACGAAAATTCTTGCTAAAACTCGCGTTTTTACCTTAAACCTTACCTTTTTCTTAATTAAACTTACACAATACTTTAATTAAACTTATAACATAAAAATCAAAATTTTTTTTTCAAACCCCAAGCCCTAGGACAGGTTTCTACAACACCACACTCCACCCTTTTTTCATCTTTTCTATAACACCGTAATATACTTCTCTATTTTCCATACATGCCAAAACCTTCCATTCTCAAAATTTTTCAAATTTCCTCCTACCTTCTCCACCATGCTGCACGCGCCGAACACCAAGCACCACCACCACCTTCCTCCACAAATTTTTCCTACACCTTTGTCCACTAAAACCCACATCCCAAAGCCTCTTGCAAAGTTTGGTGCAATTTCTTGAAGATTTGAAGAAGTTAGGGCTTGTTTTCTTGGGTTTTCTTGAAGGGTTTGATTGGGGTTTTGTTAGAAGAGTATTATCATCATTAGAGGAAGGTTAGAAGATTGTTAACCTTGTGTTCTTAGGTTCGAATTCAGCCAACACAAGAGAAGGGTGTTCTTGTTTGATTCACTAGCCTTAATCTCTCTTTTTGTAAGCCCTAATCTTTCTTTTATTAGTCCTACCTTTTTATTTCTTGTTTTCATTAAACTTTTATAATCCATGAAAATGGATGTCAAGTTCTGAAATATATACATTGATTTTATGTTCTGAGGTTTTTTTATATTAGTGTATAGGCTGGGGTTAGGTCTTTGAGAAAAAGTAAAAATGATGTTTAAAAAGGTTTTGAATTAAAATATTGGGACTGTTTTGAAAATAGTAGAAAAACGTGTGATTTTCTAAAAATATTTGGCCTGGAGACTATGATTAAATTAAATGGCTGTAAATATACATGTCTTAGCATCATAGGATAGTTGGATGCTCAACCAACTCCTTAGGATGAGTGAGTTATGGCCAAAACAAGAAAATAGGTCAAATCTGGACATGTGTTTAGAATACGAGTTAAACTCCAAATTTTTGCCATAAAATAATAGATCTTTTTGATTGGTACATGTAGTAGACATCATAAGGAAACATATCCTTTGACCTCACCTTCATATGCTACTTGGCTTGGGATTTATTATGGCCATTTTAGTATAATTGTAAAAAACTTTGCTTAACTTCTGTTTTTGGACAACCAGGGGTAAAAATGGTCATTTCCACATAGTTACGAGACTTTGTAAATAAGAGACTTTGACCTTTCTGGAAGCTAACACCAAAGCTTTACAGGGGGTAAAGCCTCACATATAGAACATTTGTGAGCTAGGAGATATGAGTCCGTGAAGTCAAGTTAAATTCAGAAACCTAGTTTTTACGTCTAGTCTAAATTTTTTAAAACGTATAGTACACCGTGATAAAATAAAAGTTAGAAGCCGAAACTGAGAAGTTCATTTGCCTATAAACCAGGTCACAAGTGAATTTGGATTAAAAAGGATTTGGGAAAAGTCCCTAAGTGGAATGCCATACTTATCTCGGAAACACATCTCATGATCATATGTTAAATTTTTACGTATTGTTACTTTCTACATATTAAATCGCGTCACGTATTTTAAGAGGTGCCTAGGAGTACTTCTTGCTCATTCAAGACTTGATATACTTCTGATCTAATTACTCTTACGGTGAGTTCATAGCCTTGCCTTTCAACATTCAAACTGTATTTATAAATCCACCGCGAGGGAGATACATGCTTTGTTTTATAAACAGAGCACACAGAAACATTATGGTAAGCATGTGACCCGAATATGAGATTAAATGAATAAGTAGCTATAGCCAAAATAACCCCACAATCATGAACTGTTATTTCCTATAATGGGTAAAGCGCATATACCATTAAAAATATCTATTGGGTTAGACAGCCCTCTCCCGGGGTATAATCGAATCCTTTTCCGAGCACCAGTCAAGGGCAATATTGTATTTAGAAGTTAGTAAAAAAAAGGCAATAATTAACCTAGTTATGGGGCAACATGATTTTTACCCATTTAACAAGATTTTAGATTAACGTCAAGGCTTCGGTGCAATGAGCTTATTGCAATAGAAACTTGATTAATGGCTTGTCCGTACAACATGTCACACATGAACCAAAAACTTGTGTTCACTTTTATCACTTACAAACACTTATGGATTCTCTCACCATTATTGTTTGACTTTTTAAGCATGATTATCTCTGGAAATCAAGGGTGAAAGGATGCTGTATACGAGGAGTCTACGCTAAAAGTTTTAAAGAACTTGTATTTTGTTCCATTTTATAAAACTAATCATCCATGATATGGAAAAACTTATGTTATGAATTTGGTAACGTTTCTATGGGACGCATGTTGATTACTCTGAAACTTCTTTAAATGGAACAATGTTTTTAAACGCCTCTTTTCGAGTCGTTTTCCTATATCTTGATCTTTATGCAATTGTCAACTATGAATTTAACTACCCAATGTTGTATATTTCCGCGGCGTGAAAAATCTGGGGGTGTAAACATTGAGTCGAGGTAAGAACAGGCATACGAAACTAATAAGTCCCCAATTTTGGATTCTTAATCATATCTCTAGGTAATGTGCCTGTTATTTGATCGGTGATGGCTTTTAACATAGTGTCTATTTTGTTAGTCATCTCACCTTGTTGTTGTTTGAAATCGGCTTCAAACTTGGACAGTCTAGCATCTTGAGATGCCATGAATTCAAAAACCAGTCCTTCTATATTTGATTGATTGTTAAAATTTTGAGGATGGTTGTTGAAGGAATGGTTCAGGATTGAACTGTTGATTGAACTGGTTTTGGTGGGTTTTGAGAAATGATTTTAGGAATATTGGGTGTCTCCCTCCACCAAAGGTTCGGGCGACTTTTTTCATGATGGATTATAGGTGTTACAAAGATTGTTTTACTCAGGCTTGAAAGTATACCACTTACCTCCCGCTCCATCGGCACGCGAGGATGCGTATTCAACAAAGGCTTGTTCGGGATCTTCCATGCAATACTGAGTGTCGTGAGGACCACTATAGATTTCACATGAGGTAGTGATTTTGTTCACTTGAGTAGGTTGTATCGGAGCAAGATGAGCTTCCATCAAGCGTTGGACTTGAATTTCGAGCTCAATTAGACGATAGTCGGATGTTCTTGGGACATCTTGAGGCAAAGCGGTTGCCTTGATTGGCTTAGAAAAATCCCTTGGGTCGTTCCAATTTTCGTTGTGATAGAGGGCGAGATCCTCCAATAATGCCTAGGACTCTTTGGTGTTTGGGTCACGAAGCTTACCACCGGCCGATTGGTTAATGGTCTGTCTTGTGACATGATTGACATGGTCATAAAAAAGTTAGACTTAGAGCCAAAGGTCGATGCCATGATGAGGGACCTTTTATAGTAAGTCCTTGAAACGAGTCCATGCTTATGAGAGAGATTCTCCATGATGTTGTTGGAACATCAAGATATCATTGCGGAGTTTCGCGGTCCTTCTCGGTGGAAAGAATTGAGCAAGGAAACGAGTAGTAAGATCCTCCCATGTGGTGATGGGTCCTGTAGGAAGACGTTCAAGCCAGTTGCTAGCTTGATCGCGCAGAGAAAATTAAAATATATGCAGACACGTTCTTTCCCTATTTTCATCGTCAAGGTCAAGTGAGTCCACAAGTTTTAAGAAATCCTTGAGGTATTGGTTTGGATCCTCAGACAAAAGTCCATGGAATGAGCATCCGTTTTGCAGCAACCGGATGGTGTCAGATTGAAGAGGTACCACGTTGTTCCTTACAGGGAGCTCAATGGTATTCCTGTAGCCCTCGTGGCTTAGTTTGGAGTAGTCTCCTAGAGTACGGATAGGATTCTCGTCTCCCATGGTTGTTGACGAGAATGGGTTACGAAACAGATAACACGAAAAAAAGATAGACTACAAAAAAGCTAATATGCGGAAATTAAATTCTCACTTGAAAGGATTTAAGCGAGTAGAACTAAGCTAAACTATGATCAGAACCTAACTATTCCCCAGGCGGCGGCGCCAAAAACTTGATGCGGTCGTCGTAGGACTACCACAAGAAGTTTTACAACTCCTTAGGCAGAGCACCTAATCGTTGTAGTAGTAGTATAGGCAAGACTCGGGGGGTTGTTAACGTTCACTCGGGGAATAGGTTAGGAAGGCTTGATCATGGTCTAACAGAATTCTAAGGGTTGAGAGAAGATTCTTTTTGTGTTTTTATGTTTTATGGAAAGCAAGTAAATCATATAATTGAGAGGAGGTTTGGTTTTAGCTATTAACTAAATATAATCTACGCTACTGGTGATAACAATAAGATAAAAGACTGTGTTTATTTAATCATGTATTACTCCCTAAATTGCATCTCCTAGTGTTGTTGCCTTGTCACCCTTGTGATGATCTGTATAACTATTTCCTAAGTCATGAACGAATTACACGAACCCGCCGTCTACTTAGTATTCTGCTAGAGCAACGGACACGTAAGGTAGTATGAAGACTATTACATGGCCCCTAGGAGTTCACTAAGATCATGTGAAATATATTAAAAGTGGATCAACCATATTAGGGGGCAAAGTAGTATGAAGACTGTTACCCGATGGTATCCTTTCTACACAATCATGTTTCCTAAGACATATCAATAGCGATACAGACAAAAGTTAGTTTTTTAGAGCCTAACATGCACATCCATCACAAGAAGCTACACCACTAAGATCTACATTCTAGGTTTCATACAATCATAAATAAACACAATAGAAGGTTAATCCAAGCATATTAAAGATAAAGCAAGAGCATAGTAGATCAAACAACACATAGACATATTAAATGATTAAATAAACCTTACTTGATTAAAACATGAGTTGGAGGAAGTACAATAGGGTTTTTAGGCCCTAAATTTATCCCTAACAGCTGCTAAACGAACTAGGGTTCGTACCCTCTTTTTATTCTAAAGTTACACACTCAAAACCTTAAATTCGGGTTTGTATATATAGGAAAAATGCTATAACGGAGTCTCGTTTTAATCGTGATGCCGTCATGAAAGAGAATATTCTAGATAATGGGATGGGTCGTATGCTCTAACGCCGTCGTGGAATCTCATGACACCGTCTTGATTTTCATGGTGACGGTGTCACGTTGTATCTGTGACTCCGTCTCTAGCCACTATAAAGAAATTCTTGTTCAATGTTGGTGTAGGTCCGTAGTCTTGTCTATTTCTTTTCCAATTGAGCCCAAGTCACGTGTAATTCTTCCAAATGAGAAATACCTAAAAAGGAACGATTAAGCCTATTTTGGGCATAAATGCACGATTTAGGGGGTTAAACGACCCCAAAAAAAGTGTATAAAATGACACCTTATCATTCATCCTTGGATCTTAGAAATAGAGTCCATGTATATCTGGAGTAGTCGTCTACAATTACCAGAATACATTTCTTTCCATTTATGCTAGCAACCCGCATTGGACCACATAAGTCCATATGAAGCAAATTTAGCCGTCCTTTCAAACTTGGAACATTCTTTGTCTTGAATGAACTTTTTTTTGCTTTACTCACTTCACAAGAAGAACATAGTTGATCCTTGAGATATTTAAGTTTTGGTAAACCAATCACGACATCCTTCTTTGAAAGCAGGTTGATGTAGTCGAAGTTAAGATGAGAAAGTCTTCGATGCCATAACCATGCTGGAGTTGGTGAGGCTTTTGCCATGATGTGACAACCGTGTCTTGAGCAGGTTAGTCAAACCTTTAGAGTTGACCAAATTAGCTTTATGTGTTATAGTTATGTGTTTATGTGATTCTGTGTGAGGTTGATTATCAATCTACGGAGCGTGATTGTCTCATCTTGATTGATTTTATGGTTGATGATGGTGTTTCCATTTTGTTCACATTTGGTGACAATGAAAGTGATAGTGTAATTTTATGTGTGTACGTATTATTTTGTGTAAGTATTACGTAATTACGTATATAAGTATTGGTAATTATATAGGAGTAACGTTCGAGTCTAGAAATTTAGTAATTAGATTTTCGTTTTATTAAGTTAGTAAAATAAAATTTGGAATGAATTTAATTTATAATTATTTACACTAGTTATAATTTAAAAGGTTTTGAAAATAAATAAAGATTTTTATATTATTAAGTAAATAATAAAAAAAATAAAAAAAACATTATAAAAGGGGTGTTGACCAGTTGGGATAAAAAGGAAAAAAAAGAAACCAATTTTATTCCAAATCAAACTCTAATTAGTCATTATCCCTAACTCTTTTACAAACACTATAAATACAAAACTCTTTCTCCCCTCCCCTTGTTTTTGGCTGGTCGACTCAAGAGAAAAGAAAAAAAGTTTGTTTTTATCAAGAATCAAGTTGGTGATCTTGTGTATCAAGATCAATGTTTAAGGTATGTTAATAAACCCTAACTATTTTGATTCTCTTTAATTATTCATGTAACAATTTTAATGATGGATTAGGGTGTATATAAGATCTGTAAAATTAGGGTATTGATCTTTAAAAATCATTTTTGGTATGATTAGTGGTGTTAAGCATGTGTAATTAGGGTTTTAGGGTTTGTAAATTCAGAATTAAAAGCTGGCAGTTTTGAAAGGTCATCTTGTAAAAATCATAACTTGGTCATAAAAATAGCAATCATCAATTTTTTTGAGCCTAAAATTAAATTCAGAGAGTCTACTTTCTAGGAAAAATAGTCTTAAAATTTTACAGCAAGTGGAAGTGAGTCAAAAGTGAGTTACAAGATTCGTAATTTGGTGTTGAGGTTTTGAGTCAAAAACTATATCAAAACATTTTTCTAATTGATGGGCTTGCTACTGTAGTTAGTTCGTGATGTCTATGAGTGCCCAGAATTTGGTAGAATTTTCCTAAGTGTTTAAGAAGGTCTGATCATGTCAAACTTTTCGAAGGTCAATCTGATCAGTTTTTGTTGTTGGAATTTTGAAGCATAGTAAAGCTTATTCAAAATTCATGCGAAAAAAATTAGGATTAGCTTCCAAACCCATGGAGTACTTCATAACAGAGGGTGGTAAATTTAATAAAAATCAATGGTATTATAAGGACATTCGTTTAGTAGTGAGAAATAAGATTAAGAGTTAAGGAATAAAGGTTTATAGAGTTTGATAATGTTATGGGAAGTGTATCAAGTGATTTATAAACTTAGTATAAGTTTAGTTTAGTCTATCATATGGTTGTTACATTGGTTTGGTCATTTAGCCTAACCGAGTGTAACTGGTATTTTTATTTTGTATAGTTGATTTCAAGGTTATAGTGTGAAGTAGCTGAGCATCAGGTGAGTTTCATAGTCCTATTTTTACTATGTTTTCTTGGGATGGAAATGATGCAAAATATGTTTTGAAATGTTTTAATTACTGTGATTATGTGGTTTTAGTTGACGCATGGACTTTTATGTAGCTATTATATGTTTATGTGCTACATGTCATATGATATTGTATTGGTTTCGCCTACATTGTGGGTATGACATTGTATTGGTTTCGCCTACTTTGTGGGTATGTTGGTTTCGCCTACTTTGTGTGGGTATGTTATTGTGTGGATACGGTACCAAGAGTCTTTGGATCGAGGATAACATTCATATCTATGACTGTAAGACGAACTTTGTAGTTTGGATCGGGTGACACGTTCCGTCCTAATGGTGATTGTTTAGACGAATGCATGATTAGCATGTATAATAGTCAGCTTAATTGTCCTGCCATGTTTTGTTTTTATTAATTATAGTAATTAATTTAAAGCTTGAATTGTGTGTCGTAAACCTATGACTCTTACCAACCGTTGTGTTGACGTTCTTAAGCATCATTTTCAAGTGAGCGTTATGAAGGTGTTGAAGTTAATAAAAGTAGCCAGAGAGACCATTAGGCTGGCATTAGAAGTTCTCATTTGATTTTGTTTCGTATTTGTTTGCATGAATTCTTGAATGTTATTAGTTTTAATAGGTTTGCGAGACATTGTGTTTGTATTGATGAGACCCCTTTTTCATTAACACAAGATGTCGTTCCTTTGTTTTTGGTATTGTCAAGACACATGCGTCTTTTATATTTAGTTATGCATGTAGTGATTCTCTATTGTTGACACCATTGTGTTGTGATGATATCCATGAAGTTACGCCTCGTGTTCTGCCTTGCGGGTGTGACAATTGTATCGAGCCATTTGTTAATAAAGAAGCATGTGGTTTGGGCCTAGAACTATAACCTAGGGTCCTCATAAGATGCAATTTAGGGCCTAAGTGTTTAGTATTATACTTTCCCCTAATTATATAGCTTTTATAATCTTATTTTGTCTAACTTCTATTTAGCTATTTTATCTACTATTATCTAATATGGTATATATTACTTCCTTACTATTTATAGCTATGTCTCCCCTTATCCGTAAGAAGTTTTGTTGGGGAACCATTTTTCCAATTGGACTTAAGCGCAATAGAGATCCAAAAGAGGAGCCAATTGAGAAGGAGCCTCTTATGGAATTAAAGGAGATAGGGTAGTTGATCGCTTGTTGAATGCTCGTAGTAGGCCTGGACCCGCGGAGACAGGTGATTCTTGCAGAGGCAAAGTCAAACCCAAGCGAGGCCCAGCATAAGTTTATCCCATCCTTTACCTCATCATGTTGTTATTGATTATTCCTTTTAGATATTTCGTATTTTGGGAGTCATTGTGAGATTTTCGTCCCTTTATGTCATTTTGAATTTATTTTGATATAAGTAAGTAGTTATTTGATGAAGCATCCTTTAGTGTTAAGTCGGAGTGGTTTAAGATGTGCAATGTGAAATATGTGCTTATATTGTGAATGGTGATTGAAATGGGTAATCTTGGAAGTAAGTACACAGTTGGTTTTGGGGTTGGAAGGATGCACTTATAATTATGAGTGGCCAACATAATTATAAAGGCATCACACACATAGACTTGTGACCATGATTGCATTTATTTGTGTTTGGTTTTAAGGTGGTAATGTAATATGTTTTTCTTTTTTTTATAATGGAAAATTCATGAAAAGAGATGGGTTTTTGGGAGAAGAGAATTATCTATTTACCCTAAATTGGGAGAATATTTACGTTGCGTTTGTATAGTATTAAGGTTTCCCTTTTGTCTAGCATTTACGGATACCTGCTATTACTATTATAGAGGTTGCTCGTTTGCTCGGTTGTTTGTTTGAATTTCCTAAGTCTAAGCTTAGCATCCCTTCATCGTACTTTGTTAGTAAGGATACTTGATTTATCCTATTCGACGTCTTGATGTATATTGGTTGTTTGGATCTGCTCTTTCGGATATAGGCGTGTTTCGTTAGTTCTTTCGTTGCATTGATTACTCGTATGAGTATCAGATGTTTCTTTTAAGCACTAATTGTTCCTAACATATTAGTATGGATCATTACTCCCTTGGTTGTATATTCCTTAGTTTTCGTAACCCGTTGGCGATGTGTTAGTATCAATACTTTTAGGTTTGCTCTGTTGATTGTTATTTTGGATAAGACATTACATTTTCTTTTGAGTATGTAACGTCTTGCATGAGTTTTCTTGTACGAGTTCGTTTGATTTTATTTTGAGTATATGGTTCCTGGTATTTTCTTTCATTTTCAAACAATAATATTGTGTTAGAGTCTGTGCGGTGTTTTACGATCCCTTTTGGTATTATGGTGTCCTTTGTTTGAGTAATGTATTTTATAATTGATTTCTAATTATAAAAGCCCTTTTGAAGTATTGTGTTAGTGTTTAGGAAAAACTATGTTTAAAATGATCTTTATAAATAGAATATGTTAAATGGCTTATGCAAATAGGATATGAAAATTGTTGAGTGGTTAAATAAATTTTATTTTATTATAAAAAGCATGTTTAAAGTGATTCATAGTGGTAAGGTACGATACACCATTAGATAACCATCTCTTGAATTTTATGAAAAACCAGAATGAATTTTTTTCAAAGATTACATTTAAGACAATTTCATTATTATTTCAAATGATTTTTATACTTAAAGTGACTTTCATAATTTAAATTGATTTTTATAAAAACATTATTTTTATGTGTGGTCTTTCGATGTAAAGTAATAATGGTATATAGAATTTTCGTCTTTCGTATTGATATTTTTTTATGTGTTCATTTGTCGTGGTACGCCTGTTGATTTTCTTTCGTTTGCGCTTTCACTCGGTGCATATACTCCCTTTCTTTCAAAGGATTCTTATGTCATTTGATCCACGTCTATTTGCATATGTGGAATCTCCTATATGCATTCTAGCCTTTACTCGATAATCGTTTGTTATCTATTCGATTGTTTCGTACACCTTAGAGTTCGTTGATACCGTTGAGTCATGGAAGCTTTGATGTGATTGTGGGAATGGACTGGTTGTCCAAGAGGAAGTTTGTGATAGTATGTCATGAGAAGGTGGTTAGGATACCGTTGGAAGGTGATGAGATACTTCGGGTTCATGGTGAACGTACTCAAGGAGTCGTGAAAACCTTAATGAACACAAAGGTAGATGAACCGAAATTGAGTGATATTTCCGTCGTACGCGATTTTATTGATGTGTTTCCGGAAGATTTGTCGATGACCACCACGACGACAAGTTGAGTTCCGCATAGATTTGGTTCATGGAGCGACGCCAGTCGCGAAGTCTCCATATCGTCTAGCACCCTCGGAAATGCAAGAATTGTCTGAACAACTTCAAGAGTTGGAAGACAAGGGTTTCATATGACCTAGTCATTTTTCGTGGGGAGCACCTATGTTATTTATGAAGAAGAAGGATGGTTCTTTTTGCATGTGTATTGATCATAGGGAGTTGAACAAATTAACTGTTAAAAAAACCGTTATCCACTCCCTAGGATTGATGACTTGTTTGATCAGTTACGAGGAGCGTGTCCTTTCTTAAAGATAGATTTTCGGTCAGGTTATCATCAACTACGAGTGCATGAGGATGCCATTCCAAAGACCGCATTTCAAACGAGATACGGACTATGCCTTTTGGGTTAACCAATGCACCAGCGGTTTTCATAGACTTAATGAACCGAGTTTGCAAACCGTACTTAGGGAGGTTTGTCATCGAATTCATTGATGACATTCTGGCCTACTCAAAGTCAAAGGAGGAACATAAAGTTCATTTGAAGTTAGTGTTGGAGTCACTGAGGAAGGAGAAGTTGTATGCTAAGTTTTCCAAGTGTGAGTTTTGGTTGGAAGAAATGCATTTTCCTGGTCATGTGGTCAACCATAACGTATTCACGTGGACCCGAGTAAGAGTGAGGCAGTAAGGAATTGGATGATTATTCTTAGGATTGTCAGGTTACTACCGATGTTCATCTCAAATTTTTTTAGATTGTCAAACCCCCTTACCTCCCTAACTGAGAGGAATCTAAAGCATGAGTGGAGCGTAGAACAAGAAGAGGCTTTTCAGACTTTGAAGAATGATTTGTGTGATACTCCGATAAAGCGAATGTAGTGGGTGATGCAGTAAGTAGAAATGAGACAGTGAAATCAAGACGATTAAGAGGAAGGATACTGGCAGCCCAAAGTGAGGCGTTCAAGTAAGAGAACGTACTCACAGAAAGACTACATGGTTTAGATTAAAAGATGGAAAGAAAAGGATACGAGAGTTTGTACTCTATGGATCGAATTTGGGTTCTATAGGTAGGAAGTGTAATGGATGAGGTCCATGCATCAAGATACTTGGTACATCCGAGAACAGATAAGACGTACCATGACCTTAGAGATATGTATGGTGACCATGTATGAAGAAGGAATTTGCTACCTATGTTAGCAATTGTTTGACTTGTTTAAGGGTGAATGCTGAAACATCAAAGACCTTCGGGTTTATTGCAACAAATAGAGATACCTGAGTGGAAATAGGATATAATAACTAAGGACTTCATTACAAGGTTGCCAAGATCAAGTAGTGGGTATGATGCAAATTGGGTAATAGTCGATAGACTGACTAAGTCAGCCCACTTTCTGGCAATACGAGAAGATTACAAGATGGAGAAATTAGCAAGGCTTTATATTAATAAGATAGTAGCAGGGCATAGAGTGCCAATGTCAAACATCTTAGATCATGGTGGAAGATTTACTTTAAGGGTTCTGGTAAATATTACAGAAAGCCTTAGGGACGTGATGGGATATGAGTATAGCTTATCATCCTCAAACGGATGGACAAAATGAGCATACAATTCAGACATTGGAGGATAAGTTAAGAGCGTGAGTGATCGACTTTGGTGGCAGTTGGGATGTTCACTTACCGATAGCTGAATTTTCCTATAATAATAGTATTCATTCGGGTGTTTGATGTGCTCTATTTGAAGCGTTGTATGGAAGGAAGTGCAGGTCACATGTTCTTTGGGCTGAAATTAGAGAAATTTAGTCATTTGGACCATAATTGTTAAAGAGACAACAAATAAGGTGATATTGATTAAAGGAATGTTAGCACCAAGATATGCGGGACCATTTGAGATTATTAAAGGGATCGGTTCTATGGCCTATTGATTAAGATTGTCTCAATAATTTAGTAGTGTATTTGATGTGTTTCAAATTTAAAGGAGTATTGGACGGATGCAAATATGCACGTGCCTTTGGAAGAATTAAGGTATACAAAACTCTTCGTTTTGTTGAAGAACCTGTCCAGATTATCGATCGTGAGGTTAAAAGTTTGAATCCTAGTAGGATTTTGATAGTTAAAGTCTGCTAAAACTCAAAGCAAGGTTATGAGGAGTTTATGAAAACTAAGTATACCTGATTGTTTGTTGATGATGATGTTGAACCTACTAGTTAAATCTCGGGACAAGATTTCCTAAAGGAGGGGATACTGTGACAACCGTGTCTTGAGCAGGTTAGTCAAACCTTTAGAGTTGACCAAATTAGCTTTATGTGTTATAGTTATGTGTTTATGTGATTCCGTGTGAGGTTGATTATCAATCTATGAAGCGCGATCGTCTCACCTTGATTGATTTTATGGTTGATGATGGTGTTTTCATTTTGTTCACATTTGGTGACAATGAAATTGATAGTGTAATTTTATGTGTGTACGTATTATTTTGAGTAAGTATTACGTAATTACATATTTAAGTATTGGTAATTATATAGGAGTAACGTTCGAGTCTAGAAATTTAGTAATTAGATTTTATTTTATTAAGTTAGTAAAATAAAATTTGGAATGAATTTAATTTATAATTATTTAAACTAGTTTTAATTTAAAAGGTTTTGAAAATAAATAAATAATTTTTATAAAAAATGTCAAAATTAAGGGATTATTAAGTAAATAATAAAAAAAATAAAAAAACATAATAAAGGGGGTGTCGACCGGTTGGGATAAAAAGGGAAAAAAAAGAAACCAATTTTATTCCAAATCAAACTCTAATTAGTCATTATCCCTAACTCTTTTATAAACACTATAAATACAAAACTCTTTCTCCTCTCCCCTTGTTTTTGGCCGGTCGACTCAAGAGAAAAGAAAAAAAGTTTGTTTTTATCAAGAATCAAGTTGGTGATCTTGTGTATCAAGATCAATGTTTAAGGTATGTTAATAAACCCTAACTATTTTAATGTTATGGGCATTTTTTATTTTGTTCACATTTTGTGACAATAAAAAAAATGATGGTATAATTTTATGTGTGTATGTAATTATGTGTACATATTATGTATTTAAGTATTTAAATAATCAGAGTTCGTGAGAGTAGAAGATTGAGATTAGTAAATTTAGTTATATGGATTTTAGTAGTGATAAGTTAGAAAATAAAATATATGTTTAGAAATGAAATTTATTTATAGTCATTTAATTTAGTTTTAATTTAAAAGGTTTAAAAGGAAGAATAAAGAGGTTTTTATAAAAATGCCAAAATTAAGGGTTGAATGTGTAATTAATAATAATTAATAAAAATATAAAAATAACATATATATATGAATAAATTTCAAAATTTATAAAAAAATAAAAAAAAAATTATATTTTAAAGGGGTGTTATTTGGCCGGTTATAAGAAAAAAAGAAGAAAAAAGGAAACTAATTTGACTACAACAAGGATTCTAAGGCTTATAAATACAAAATTTAGGAAAAACCCTAAAACACTTTTCTCTCCCTTTTGTTTTGATCGGTCGAACCCAAGAAGGAAAAAAAAGATTTTTTTTATCAAGATCAATTTTGGTGATTTAGGGTTTCAAGAATAAAGAATCAAGGTATGCTTTTAAACCTTAGTAGTTTAGTTTTCTTTAAAACATGTAACAATTATTATGGTAGATCATTAGGGTTTATATAAGATCTGTAAAATTAGGGTTTTGATCTTTAAAAATCATTTTTGGGATGATTAGTGGTGTTAAGCATGTGTAATTAGGGTTTTAGGGTTTGTATAAATTTCAGGAATTTTAAAGCGGAAAGTTTTAAAAGGGAATCTTAGCCACAAATCATAACTTGGTCATAAAAATAGCAATCATCAATTTTATTGAGCCTAAAATTAAATTTAGTGAGTCTAGTTTCTAAAAAGTCCGACCCTGAAAGGTTTTGAGGTCGGGAAGTTAGTCAAATAATTTTCGCAAGAAAAGTTATTAAAACAGTAAATTTGGGTCTGATTTCGTGGAGTAAAACTCCTACTTAAAAGGCAAATTTGGGTTAGCAAAAAATCATGAGTCATATTTTAGGTGTCTAATAACTCTAGTTCGAAGGGCTAACGCAAAAACATTTTCTAAGTATTTTTAAGGACGTCAAACGTTTTGGTGTGCGTTCAGATCCGAATATGAGCACTTTGTAATGATTATTTTTTATAAAATAGTTTCACTTACTATTATTTTTTCTAAAATTTTCACTAGTTAGGCTCACAACTCATTGGGGAGCTAGTAAATGTAAGGAGAACCATCAATTTGGTGTTTTGGTATTTTATTTTTGGTCTGAGAAAAGTATAGTAGAAAACTATAAGATTAAGAGTTAAGGAATAAAGGTTTATAGAGTGTGATAATGTTATGGGAAGTGTATCAAGTAATTTATAAACTTAGTATAAGTTTAGTTTAGTCTATCATATGGTTGTTACATTGGTTTGGTCATTTAGCCTAACCGAGTGTAACTGGTATTTTTATTTTGTATAGTTGATTTCAAGGTTATAGTGTGAAGTAGCTGAGCATCAGGTGAGTTTCATAGTCCTATTTTTACTATGTTTTCTTGGGATGGAAATGATGCAAAATATGTTTTGAAATGTTTTAATTACTGTTATTATGTGGTTTTAGTTAACGCATGGACTTTTATGTAGCTATTATATGTTTATGTGTTGCATGTCATATGATATTGTATTGGTTTCGCCTACTTTGTGTGGGTATGTTATTGTGTGGATACGGTACCAAGAGTCTTTGGATCGAGGATAACATTCCTATCCATGACTGTAAGACTAACTTTGTAGTTTGGATCGGAGGACACGTTTCGTCCCAATGGTGATTGTTTAGATGAATGCATGATTAGCATGTATAATAGTCAGCTTAATTGTCTTGCCATGTTTTGTTTTTATTAATCATAGTAATTTATTTAAAGCTTGAATTGTGTGTCGTAAACCTATGACTCTCACCAACCGTTATGTTGACGTTCTTAAACATCATTTTCAGGTGAGCGTTATGAAGGTGTTGAAGTTAATAAAAGTGGCTAGAGAGACCATTAGGCTGGCATTAGAAGTTCTCATTTGATTTCGTTTCGTATTTGTTTGCATGAATTCTTGAATGTTATTAGTTTTAATAGGTTTGCGAGACATTGTGTTTGTATTAATGAGACCCCTTTTTCATTAAAACAAGATGTCATTCCTTTGTTTTCGGTATTGTCACGACACATGTGTCTTTTATATTTAGTTATGCATGTAGTGATTCTCTATTGTTAACACTATTATGTTGTGATGATATCCATGAAGTTACGCCTCGTGTTTCCGCCTTGGCGGGGTGTGACACGTGATACAGATTGGAGTTGATGAAGTCGTTTCTTGGAGGGAAATTGTATAGAGATCAGATCCACGGTTATCAGTGAGTAAATTGTTTCCCTGAAGATCTCTAACGAAACACGTAGATTTTCGGAAAGCAACCTCCAAATCCGCATCACAAAATTGACCAACTGAGAAGAGATTGTGATTGAGGCCTTTGACATAATAAACCCTGTTGATCATGATATTTCCTTGAACCAAATCTCCATAACCAAGAATTAGAGAAAATTGATCATTGCCAAAATGAACGCTACCCAGATATTTTTCAACAAAATTGCACAGAAGCGTTAGATTGCCCATCACGTGCTTTGTGCATCCAGAGTCAACAATGAATAGGATGAGTTGAACAATCTTCAAGAGAATTAAAGGACGATGGAATACTTAACAAATTGGATCTTAAAGTATTTGTGAGTTTCAAGACATTAGTTATCCTAGATGCAATATTTATAGCAAAACTAACTCTCTTTTCCAAATTTTCATTCCTAACTTTACGCACCCATTTCATTTTTGTCTTAGGAACCCATTTATATCCTGATGGGCATTATTGTTCTATCCACCATTTTCATGCCTTACTAGTTTTCTCATATAGCATCCTATAGTAACTCTTGGAATTTTGAGTAGTGGATTCTGATGCAACTGTTTTCTTAGGGAGTGTTGCAACAGATTCGTTCACTTGACTTTTGGGTTTTCTAGTACTAATAGGTACTACTTTAGGCTTCTTAGTTCTAGCATTCACGTCATTCAAATATTTAGAAACACAAGCATCATGATTTGAATTAAACACACATTTTCCACAAGTAGCACAAACAACATTAACATTCAAAGTTCTGGATTTTAAACTGTTATTACTCACAGTTACAGACTTTGTTTTATTAGAAATACTAGAAATCCTAGGGTGGTCTTCTACTTCAGTCTTTTTATCCTTCACTTGACTATTGTTTAGCACGACCTTATCTTTCATTTGAGTGCTCCTAAGTTGTGGTCTGCTAACATTAGTTTTGTGAATTACTCCTATAGAGGTAGACACACGAGGATTAGTATTCCTAGAAGTCTGAGGCAACTATGGTGCTTTAGTTTGTGTTGTTCTAGTGTCAATTCGATACATGCCTAGTTTAATTACATTTGTGTTTCTTACAGCTTGTCTTGCTGTTTGAAGCAAAATCTGTGTAGTGACTTGTTTTGATAAACTCTTTGACACATTAGTTTTGGGAACCGGCTTTGTTTGTGAAAAACTTTTCCTCTCAAGAGAGTCTGAAAAAGGAGCCGATTTGCCTAAAACTAATGGTTTTGGAATCCTTTGAGCATTTGGTTGTCGAACAACAGATGGTTTATCAAACTTAGTTTCCACAGACTTTCCTTTGCATTTCTCAATGAGTTTCTTTATCTCGCATATGGAAATGTTCTTGTCTTACAATTGAGCTTTCAAATCTTGTATTTCATGATATTATTCACGTTCTTTTTTAAATACATTTGACGCATTTTCTTTGCAAGTTGTGTCATTTTTCATTTGTTCTTGACATTGTTGTAAAGCCAGTTCAAGAGAAACCGAGTGTGTTTCTAATTTAGCAAAACTTTGTAAAAGCTCAGTATAAACTTCTTTACTAACAGATTTAGTTTGTTTCATAAGCTTTTGTGTAAGACATTCACATTCTTTCACTTTATGATGATATAAACATTGCAATTCAGAGTGAGCATCTAAATCAGATAACGAATGCAAATAAGAACACGTAACATCATTAGACACACATGCTTGCAAAAGTATATCATACATGTTTGAAAATTCTGCTTTATCAGATTCAAGTTCCTCAATTTAATTTTCAAGGTATTCAACGTACTTTAAATCAGCATGCTTTTCTTGCTTAAGTTCATGAACAAATGTGAAACTATCATTCTGTGTCTTTATGAAAAGAGGCATCAAACATGTTTTTATTAGCACTTCCATATCAAGAGCAGTTGGGGCACGAAAATGATTATGAGAATGCTTTTCCCAAGCTTGATCAACAAGTTCTCTAAAGTGATTTATGTTATTTGTCATTACATTATACGCTTGTCTACTTTTACTAATTGTTTTGAAACAGGTAAGAAACCGATGTTTTTGAAAATATCTAGTTTAAATTTCACAAAAGATTTTCTCCACATTTTCTTCTATACTTCATTTTTATGTGCCAACTGTTCATTATATTCCGGTGACGCTGGTTTGAAAATTTCATAAAGACTATTTAGCTTTGTGTAGTCATAAGTGTAACAACTCGTATTTTTGATCAACGAACGACGTCATATATTTTACAAAGTTTTTTTTCTTTCACGTTCGCTTTTAATTTTAATAGTTAAGTTAAAATCGCGTAAGCTAAAAATTAGCGTTCAATGTAA